>CM056380.1:61299428-61588193 GCA_029718625.1 Synaphobranchus kaupii
TCAGGGGACAATGGAGGAAGAAGCAGCTTTAATAGGCTAGCCTACATCTCATTATGACTTCTGCTTTACCCCTTTTTTGTCGGAGGCCTCTGAAATAAAGTTTATAAATATCCATTTCGAGGGCACCGTATATTGTTTGGAATGTCATTCACTGCGTCTTTCATACACTTGTAGGATGTGGGTTTTGAACGAGGTAGCAAATAAAACGTTTGTAATTAAACCTCAACATTACATTACAGTCATTTAGCAGACGCTTTTATCCAAAGCGACATACAATAAGTGCACACAGAAACGTCACTACAGAACAGATAAGACAAAGCACATCCTTCCCATAACGTAGCAGCTATCCCTAGCAATGAACGTTGAATGTAGTTCACGGTAAGCTGTGGGTAAATCAGCTATACTACACTTCTATTCTAAATACTATTATATAGGGCTATAACATATAACATTGATGCAACTCATATTAAACGTTATTTGGTAGGAAAAGCACGCGGGCATAGCCTACGTTAGGGATGTAAATAGCTAGCTACAAGACGGGACTCATTGGGGGAGCAGCCTACAATTCTCTAGTTAGAGAATGAGCTTCAAGAATGTGGAGTAGCCTATTTCACTCGCTATCAGAATGCCACGGATCAGATGGGCTGTCACTGAGTCTAATCACTAAATTTAATCTGGCAAATCTAAGTTAGCCTACTGTGAAAGCAAATAACTTTGCAATGCATTCATTTATTTATATCAATTAATGTTACTGAGTGGTGTGAAGTGAGCCCATAGCTACTGTAAAAATCAACAGCGCTCTTTCGTCATGTCCACTTGTTTATTCTCTTCAGCTTAATGTATCATGATATTTTTTTTTACATCAAACTCAACATTTTTCCAAATTTTCGGGAATTGAGTCAATGTCCATTCGATTTGTAGGCCTAAATTATGTGGTAAATTAGCGCCGCCCACCTTCCCAGAGTCCCTTATAGACTAAATGTTATAAACTTTAAGACAAAATATTTCAGCAAATGACATAGGCTAGTAGGTGCGTTACTCTAAAAATGTGTCTTTTCCCCCACTCCAAAAGTGACGTGGTTTATGTAAATTTATCTGAAACGCAAAGAAAATGTTGTTATTGTTAAATTTTTTTGGAATACCCAATAAAAGATAATTTTTTCTCCACTCGAAGCACGACCTGTGGGAGGCAAGGAACATCAAAGTCTACCAAAAAAAACAACAATAGACCTGGTCACTCTTCGCAAGAGAATACAAAACCTCCGCAGGGACGGCGTTATGGTGGACCTCAATAAATATAAAAGACTGAAGACTGACAAAATAGAAATGGGGGGGGGGGGGGGGGGGGGGGGGCGGGGGGGACGTGGACGACTGGAAAAAAACTTGATCTCTAAAGACACACACAACCACATTTTACCGTTTTCATGGAAATGGAATAAATGACAATGTATTACATTTCAATCGGAATTCAATAGTGTTTATTGTATTATTACACTTTATTATGATCATCATTATTATAGCTTGATGTAGGGACAGTGACCTTTTTTTTACTAAAGGAATAAACTATAAAAGCACAGTAAAACGAATAGCATACATAATAAAAGCACAATAAAATAAAAGGACAAATATAGGACATTGATTTATTATTATTATTGTTTTATATTAATAACCACGTTCTGCACTTTGTATTTTATAGGCTACCGCGTACTTGTTGTGGGAGCCGCTAGGCTAACTAAAATGTTATAATACTGACAAGCATCCAAAAATGCGACGCAGACGATATAAAATCGGTAAACATTAAAACAAGCAAAATGACGGTGACATTGTTTTTCAACTCTATCCTTCACGTTGACAGATTATGATTTACTCTTGCAAACCACCGGTCCACAAAATGGTCATAGCAACAAATTAAAGTAGACTAACCCTTGTCAAATTAAATATTTACTTGCAATTGTGATTCATGAATTCTGAAAAAGAGCATGCGGTGTGAGGAATGTCAGAAAGACAAAGAAAACGAGAGAAATCGTTAATAACTGGTATTATCGCTAGCTGCTAGAAGCTGCCAGCTTGCGAGGTGGGAGCTGCCGGTGAGGTGCGAGGTCTGCGAGCTCACAGCTCGCACAGAAGGATTGTAACCGCTCTCCAGTGTTCTGTCCATAGTCACCGACACATCCACGCCTGCCTCCTGAAGTGTTTCTGATCTTTCAGACAGGTGTTTGGAGGTAGCATAGCAATGCATCTCATCGGTGAAGCCCTCTTAATCATTCTGCATTGAAATTATGAAATAAGAATAATATTTGAGTTCCACAACTGTTCAATTCAATTCAATTGTATTTGTATAGCGCTTTTTACAGAGAACTGTCACAAAGTGACAGTCACAAAGACGCTGCACAGAGAAACAGAAGGAAAATTGAGCACACAAAAAAAAACCCCAGCCAGCAAAACGAGGTAAAAAAAAAAAACTCCCCGGTGGGAAGAAAAAGCACTCAACAGTGGCGAGAAAAAACTCCCCAATGGGAAGAAATCTCGGAAGGAACCTGGCTAGAGAGGGGGGGACCCATCCTTCGCTGGCCGGCCCGATTTAAACTAAGGGTGGGATGGATGGTAATATACTGTAATGAGAGATCTAATAGAACTAGCTGGTTATGGAAGCATATCCGCAGGCAAAATTCTAATGAAAATGCAAATCGGCGATTGCATTTCGTTAACATACGATGCGCGCAAAAACCATGACATAATTCAAATGAAAATGCAAAAAGGTGCACATTGCGTTTTCATTTGCAAGTTATTGTACGCACTTTATCTGACAATTTGAAAATGTTAATGCAAATCCATGTCACATTTAATTTTTCTCGCCCCTCTAACGACACAACCCTGCCATAATTTTAATGAAAATGAAAAACCACATTTGCATTAGCAGTTTCTTGTTGCAATCGCATGATCCATGACAAAAATGAAATGATAATTCAATTCGCCATTTAACATATCGTTTTCATGCTTTTGCGGCACAAGAGTGACATAATTCAAATGCAATGGCATTGTATCCGTTTGCATTATCATTTCCGTGTGGTCACGCAAAAACCCTTCCAAAAATCCGAACTGAAAATGCAATGCAAACTGCAATGCAAACGCAAACTGTCAAAGCTGGCCATCAAGGCGGGGCCTCGAAGAAAGGGGCGTTACAGGGGACTGTTCAAACCACTGAACATAATGGTTGTCTGTGATTTCGGTCGTCAGGCAGTTACCAGGCTAGATAGCGACATTTCCTTGTTCTCTGTGTTTGGGGATTATAGGCTAAATGATCGGAATAATGTAATTAAAATATAATTTAAAACAAATATTTAATCATCTGTAGGCTATGTTGCTTCATGACTAGGCTAAATATAGATTATTACAATAGCCGAGGCTACAGGTAAAATTCCCAAGGTTGATGCCGGGCTTTGTGAGTAGGGAGATCAAAATCGGTTGTGTCATATATCTAAAATCTTTGGTTGCCCGCTGGGGTCGTTTCCCCAGTGTTTTCACCATAGAACTATATACGAACGTGGTTTTTTCACCAAATAAAAAAAGAAGCTGTAATTCAGTTTTTACAAGTCTTTTATTGCCATCTGCTGGGTAAAGACATGAATGACAGTCCATACTACACAACATAGCCTATGCGGAATAGGCCTAATTACAGTTTTATATTTCTATTTAATTAGCCTAGATTCTATACGTTACACCATACAAAATCCACCGTTTTTGGTAGCTAGGCTGTAACGTTAGCAGGCTCAAGCTGTGTCACGTACAGATCGCTGTCTCAGGCTTTCTGTGGACTACGTTACCTTTGCTCTGCACATAGCCTAAGGGTAAGGCTATCTAAAAGAAAACAATAATTAATAGAAATCGTGATGGAAATGCCCACGGTGAAAAAGGTAGCACATTTTTCAGGCATAGCCTGCCATGAATAGCCGGCTGGTTTTGGCCACGGAAACCCGTAACATTAGGCTATCGGCTAGTTTCCACACCACATTAACGAAAGCAGGCTAAATTGTGAAATTAATTTAGTTAATATTGGGCTGGCTATGGCTAGTCGTAACTTTTAGGCTACCTCGTTTCCTTTTTAATTCCGATCATTTCGCCTATAATCCCCAAACACAGAGGACTAGGAAATGTCGCTATCTAGCCTGGTAACTGGCTGACGACCGAAATCACAGACAACCATTATGTTCAGTGGTTTGAACAGTCCCCTGTAACGCCCCTTTCTTCGAGGCCCCGCCTTGATGGGCAGCTTTGACAGTTTGCGTTTGCATTGCAGTTTGCATTGCATTTTCAGTTCGGATTTTTGGAAGGGTTTTTGCGTGACCACACGGAAATGATAATGCAAACGTATACAATGCCATTGCATTTGAATTATGTCACTCTTGTGCCGCAAAAGCATGAAAACGATATGTTAAATGGCGAATTGAATTATCATTTCCTTTTTGTCATGGAACATGCGATTGCAACAAGAAACTACTAATGCAAATGTGGTTTTTCATTTTCATTAACATTATGGCAGGGTTGTGTCGTAGAGGGCGAGAAAAATTAAATGTGAAATGGATTTGCATTAACATTTTCAAATTGTCAGATAAAGTGCGTACAATAACTTGCAAATGAAAACGCAATGTGCACCTTTTGCATTTTCATTTGAATTATGTCATGGTTTTTGCGCGCATCGTATGTTAACGAAATGCAATCGCCGATTTGCATTTTCATTAGAATTTTGCCGCGGATATGCTTCCATAACCAGCTAGTTCTATTAGATCTCTCATTACAGTATATTACCATCCATCCCACCCTTAGTTTAAATCGGGCCGGCCAGCGAAGGATGGGTCCCCCCTCTCTAGCCAGGTTCCTTCCGAGATTTCTTCCCATTGGGGAGTTTTTTCTCGCCACTGTTGAGTGCTTTTTCTTCCCACCGGGGAGTTTTTTTTTTTACCTCGTTTTGCTGGCTGGGTTTTTTTTTTGTGTGCTCAATTTTCCTTCTGTTTCTCTGTGCAGCGTCTTTGTGACTGTCACTTTGTGACAGTTCTCTGTAAAAAGCGCTATACAAATACAATTGAATTGAATTGAACAGTTGTGGAACTCAAATATTATTCTTATTTCATAATTTCAATGCAGAATGATTAAGAGGGCTTCACCGATGAGATGCATTGCTATGCTACCTCCAAACACCTGTCTGAAAGATCAGAAACACTTCAGGAGGCAGGCGTGGATGTGTCGGTGACTATGGATAGAACACTGGAGAGCGGTTACAATCCTTCTGTGCGAGCTGTGAGCTCGCAGACCTCGCACCTCACCGGCAGCTCCCACCTCGCAAGCTGGCAGCTTCTAGCAGCTAGCGATAATACCAGTTATTAACGATTTCTCTCGTTTTTCTTTGTCTTTCTGACATTCCTCACACCGCATGCTCTTTTTCAGAATTCATGAATCACAATTGCAAGTAAATATTTAATTTGACAAGGGTTAGTCTACTTTAATTTGTTGCTATGACCATTTTGTGGACCGGTGGTTTGCAAGAGTAAATCATAATCTGTCAACGTGAAGGATAGAGTTGAAAAACAATGTCACCGTCATTTTGCTTGTTTTAATGTTTACCGATTTTATATCGTCTGCGTCGCATTTTTGGATGCTTGTCAGTATTATAACATTTTAGTTAGCCTAGCGGCTCCCACAATAATTACGCGGTAGCCTATAAAATACAAAGTGCAGAACGTGGTTATTAATATAAAACAATAATAATAATAATTCAATGTCCTATATTTGTCCTTTTATTTTATTGTGCTTTTATTATGTATGCTATTCGTTTTACTGTGCTTTTATAGTTTATTCCTTTAGTTTAAAAAAGGTCACTGTCCCTACATCAAGCTATAATAATGATGATCATAATAAAGTGTAATAATACAATAAACACTATTGAATTCCGATTGAAATGTAATACATTGTCATTTATTCAATTTCCATGAAAACGGTAAAATGTGGTTGTGTGTGTCTTTAGAGATCACGTTTTTTTCCAGTCGTCCACGTCCACCCCACCCCCCCCCCCCCCCCCCCCATTTGTCTTTTGTCAGTCTTTTATATTTATTGAGGTCCACCATAACGCCGTCCCTGCGGAGGTTTTGTATTCTCTTGTTGCAAAGAGTGACCAGGTCTATTGTTGTTTTTTTTTGGTAGACTTTGATGTTCCTCGCCTCCCACAGGTCGTGCTTCGAGTGGAGAAAAAATGATCTTTTATTGGGTATTCCAAAAAAATTTAACAATAACAACATTTTCTTTGCGTTTCAGATGAATTTACATAAACCACGTCACTTTTGGAGTGGGGGAAAAGACACATTTTTAGAGTAACGCACCTACTAGCCTATGTCATTCGCTGAAATATTTTGTCTTAAAGTTTATAACATTTAGCCTATAAGGGACTCTGGGAAGGTGGGCGGCGCTAATTTACCACATAATTTAGGCCTAAAAATCGAATGGACATTGACTCAATTCCCGAAAATTTGGAAAAATGTTGAGTTTGATATAAAAAAATTATCATGATACATTAAGCTGAAGAGAATAAACAAGTGGACATGACGAAAGAGCGCTGTTGATTTTTACAGTAGCTATAGGCTCACTTCACACCATTCAGTAACATTAATTTTGAATGCATTTTAAAGTTATTTGCTTTCACAGTAGGCTAACTTAGATTTGCCAGATTAAATTTAGTGATTAGACTCAGTGACAGCCCATCTGATCCGTGGCATTCTGATAGCGAGTGAAATAGGCTACTCCACATTCTTGAAGCTCATTCTCTAACTAGAGAATTGTAGGCTGCTCCCCCAATGAGTCCCGTCTTGTAGCTAGCTATTTACATCCCTAACGTAGGCTATGCCCGCGTGCTTTTCCTACCAAATAACGTTTAATATGAGTTGCATCAATGTTATATGTTATAGCCCTATATAATAGTATTTAGAATAGAAGTGTAGTATAGCTGATTTACCCACAGCTTACCGTGAACTACATTCAACGTTCATTGCTAGGGATAGCTGCTACGTTATGGGAAGGACGTGCTTTGTCTTATCTGTTCTGTAGTGACGTTTCTGTATGCACTTATTGTATGTCGCTTTGGATAAAAGCGTCTGCTAAATGACTGTAATGTAAATGTTGAGGTTTAATTACAAACGTTTTATTTGCTACCTCGTTCAAAACCCACATCCTACAAGTGTATGAAAGACGCAGTGAATGACATTCCAAACAATATACGGTGCCCTCGAAATGGATATTTATAAACTTTATTTCAGAGGCCTCCGACAAAAAAGGGGTAAAGCAGAAGTCATAATGAGATGTAGGCTAGCCTATTAAAGCTGCTTCTTCCTCCATTGTCCCCTGAGTGTAAACTGTCGCTGGAATGCCTTTATACTTTTTGCGAACGACAACGACCACAGTGTATTGGCCTATGTAGCGCGACAATAGAATGTTTATGAAAGTTCTGCGATTTCTGCTATAGTGACCTACTGAGGCACACGGTGCCTACACCATTTGACACACATGGACTGTACAGTTTTTCAAAATAAAAATTCTATGAATTCTATAACACGATAGCCCACCTCTCGACCTTTCTTTTTTGTCTCCCAGCATGAGCATCTCTTAAAGTCCACCAGTGCCCTCTGGTGCCCCTGTTGAGAAACTTCAGTAGAAGATAAAATACGGAACAAATGGAGTCCCGTATTAGCTTGACGGAGACGCAAGGTTTGCAGAAGTATTGTCTGTATTTCTAGGCAATTGTAACCATATCAATGTGTAATAACATTAGTAGGCGAACCCCTTCCTAGCCAGACACTCGCGACTATATTAACCAGTCGTGTCAGACTGCTGGCCCCCATGCAGTTTGTCAATGTCAATTCGCTTCCTATCTCAAGTAACGTTAGCTAGCGACCTAAGTGCAAACGGTAGTTTTAATGTTTCGAGTTTGTTTCAAGAATCCTGCTATTTTATGACATTACCGACAGACAGGTTAGCGAGCTAGGTCACTAACCATCTATTGAATCAAGCTGCGAGTTTGTTGTTTGGCTTGGCTGGCTTTCAATATTCAACTTCACCATAAGAAATCAGTCAAGAAAACGCCAACATGCCCAAAATGTAGCCTATGCTATCTAGTTAGTTCTCTGGACATCATACATGATTATAACAGATGCTATCTGTGTGTAGGTTATGTAAATAATGTGTGTCAAACAGGAATTAATATAGAAATTAACGTCAAATTTCACACTTCACTAGAAGACCCTCAATTACCCCCATCACTAAAGCCAGCTATTTCCCCTCCTCCCTCCATTGGATACCAGTCACCAAGGGGCGGGGTTAATTAGTATATCTTTCAAAAGATTTAAACTAAAGATTTATATTTAGCTAAATGTTGAATTTACAAACGCAAGATTTAAGATATAAATAAATATTTATTTTTTTCTAAATATTTATTTTAGAACGCAAGATTTAAGATATAAATAAATATTTATTTAAATGTTAAATCTTGGTTTTTATAAAAATGCAAGATTTAAGATATAAATAAATATTTATTTTAGAACGCAAGATTTAAGATATAAATAAATATTTATTTAAATGTTAAATCTTGGTTTTTATAAAAACGCAAGATTTAAGATATAAATAAATATTTATTTTAGAACGCAAGATTTAAGATATAAATAAATATTTATTTAAATGTTAAATCTTGGTTTTATAAAAACACAAGATTTAAGATATAAATAAATATTTATTTTACAACGCAAGATTTAAGATATAAATAAATATTTATTTTACAACGTAAGATTTAAGATATAAATAAATATTTATTTTACAACGCAAGATTTAAGATATAAATAAATATTTATTTTACAACGCAAGATTTAAGATATAAATAAATATTTATTTTACAACGCAAGATTTAAAATATAAATAAATATTTATTTTACAATGCAAGATTTAAGATATAAATAAATATTTATTTTTTTAAATATTTATTTTTGAAAACTCAGATTTAACATTTAAGTTATATATTTAGGAAATGCTTATTTGAGATTTATCAATTAAATCTGAAAATATCAACTAAAAGGTTTATTTAGCATGTCTAAAAAATATTGGTAAAAAAACTCACATTTAGCATAAATCTTAGGAAAATGCCACATTTATGCTAAATCTGAGAAAAAAAACACAGGAAAAACGTGTTGTGTTTTACTTTACATTTGGCACCCCATAAATAATACAAGCATACATAGGCTATTATGTCTGTCCCCAATCACCCTCTCAACAACCATTGGATTTCTGCCATCAAAGTGTAGACGTTTGTTCCCATCTTTAAAAACCAAGTTTTAAATAATTATAAGGGTATCACCAAAAGATACATCTGCTGCAGTCAGTTTGTGATAACTGAATCCTGATAGGTATAGCCAAAAGAAGTCACATTTAAAATTTACTGAATGATTACAAATCCTATACATCTCACATCACACGGTATTGTCTCTGGATATATCTGACATTTTTTTAAACATGTCTCTCAGTTGTGATTAACATATACACCATTCAACCACAACATTAAAACCACTGACAGGTGAAGTGAATAACATTGATTATCTAGTTGTTATTTTGGTTCTGTACTCTAGCACTTTGAGTTTGAAAGGATGCAATGACAATGAGGTTGAATGAGCTTCAGCTTTCATCCATATCAGATGAACCATTTAGAAATTATAGAACCTTTCGTACATAGTCCCCCCCCATTTTTGGGCATCAAAAAATATTGGACAGTTTAACATAATGTAGAATAAAGTAATCATAATATTTGGTCGCATATCCTTTGCATGCCATGACTTCCTGATGTCTGTGACCCAACATACAGTACACATCAGAAGTGAGTACACCCCTGTGCAATATCACTTAAATGTCAAATGATTCAAAATTGTATCACCTCTCAATTGTATCATCCTTTGTTTCTCTTGACAAATTTTCCTATTGAACTCTATGGAAAAATAAGTCAGGAGAAGAAACCCTTAAAGTGACCCATCCATATCTACTGCATATCTGGCAGCAGAGTGATGGTTTGAGGCTCGTTTGATACCTCAGACACATGATGACTTACAGCCATTTTACCAACCATGTACTCCATACTGTTCCAGCATAATTTACAGCTAAATCTAGTCCCACCCCCCAATTCCCATAGAGATCCATTCAAATTCAGAGACGTTATAGTATCGCTTGTAAGAGTACCAGAAAATAAGATATCAAGAGTCTTTTGATGTTGTTGGATCACAGACATCAGGAAGTCATGGCATGCAAAGGATATGCGACCAAATATTAAAAATGATTGCGTAACGTTCTAACTTGTGTGTCAGTGATCACAGGTCTTTTTTGCAGGTCTGCACTTTTGATGCATTGAGTTTCTACTTTGAGGCCTGTATTTTCACTATAGTCTTTCTAAAGTATTTGTTTTTGATTGTTCATAAGAGGAAACAATCTACTTGTCAACTTAGAAATAATGCAATTATTGAGAGGTGATACAATTTTGAATGATTTGACATTTAAGTGAAATTGCACAGGGGTGTACTCACTTCTGATGTGTACTGTATATATATATCAGATAAAAAACATCTACGACGTAAAAAAAAGCAAAGTTACTCACGCATAGCATCTATAGCACTGTCCATAAGTTCTTAATTCCAACTTGTAAAAACTAGGCCTGCCTTTAAAAGTCTTGATATCAAAATGTGGTCAAGTTACAACTAACAATATTGCCTATCGTAGCTCACACTAAATAAACTAGCTCTATTCCAAAGCAATGCTATCCAAACTTTCCTAAATTATTTAATGCAACTTGGCGCTGTGTTTCTTCATCTTAGCATATGAAGAGATTGTGCCTCATGGAACAACATATGATTTCAATTAATGTTTTTAACAGTTGATGAATAATTACACTCCAGAAAGGATATGGTTATACTTTGTTGGCAAGTTTACTTTACAAAATGTACAGGTTTTAAAATGTTAACTGTTGCTACAGATTTCTTTACTATTCACAAGCAGACATTTATATCAAGAAACATCATGTACAATAGAGAAAGGGGGGATGAATAAATAAATGCAGATAAAAATAAGTCATATTTTTAAAATAGCGTACATATAGCATTTTTACAAACGTATGCAGACATGTTTGTGAGTCAGATGATGGAAAATAAGTAATAGTACTAATTTTCTTAACATAATAATAGTTATATTTGCGAACAGAATTTTGTGAACTCAAGGATATCTATGCTCTGTAGGACCACACAGGTTTTGATAGAAATCCAAATATTCCAAATAAATAAATAAATCAATCAATAAATCAATAAATAATAATAATAATAATAATACATTTTATTCATTCTGTGCTTTTCATAGACCCAAAGCAGTGGATGCAGACAATTATTCAAACATGCCCTATAGTGTATTTTTCAGTTTAATTTCTAAGTGCAACACATCTGAATCAGAGTATTTCCACTATAAATGATTCTCATTTTGCAGTTTGATGTGGAACATACAGTTTCATTAACCACATTCTCTTGAGATGGTAAGATGAAGAAACACAGGGCCAAGTTGCATTAAATAATTTAGGAAAGTTTGGATAGCATTTCTTTGGAATAGAGCTAGTTTATTTAGTGTGAACTACGATAGGCAATATTGTTAGTTGTAACTTGGCCACATTTTGATATCAATGCTTTTAAAGACAGGCCTAGTTTTTGCAAGTTGGAATTAAGGACTTATAGACAGCGCTATGTAGGCTATGCGTGAGTAACTTGGCTTTTTTTTTTAACGTCGGAGAAGTTTTTGTTCAGATATCACTTATTTTTGGTAGCTCACTAATGATGAACAATGCATGAAGATAATGACATCGAGAGAGACATGCATACAGAATAGTACATGCATTCCAAATAAATGCATGCAGACATTTGCATAACCATAACGCCCTCTACTGATGAGAATGATAACATTTCTCCTATTAGCGATAGCCCACAATTACATTAAAAGAGTTTGTAGATGAGCTGTATTTAATGTCTAATGGAATACAATGAACAGCACCACCTGAACTATGGATCATGAAGAAGCATGTAAATTAATTAACATACATACTACATACTACTACTAAGAAAGTAGCCTACCAGAGATTATTCTTCTGATTATTATTATAATGAAAAGTGCTTGCAGTAAGATAGTACATTGTCTGCAGAGTAGCGTAGACTAGAGCAATGTTCGGAGGCTATAGTAATTTTTTTAAAGTGACTAACCATGAATCAGATATGTTTAGGGAATTGGAGGTTTATAAAGCCGATCTCTCAAGGCATTGCAGCTTATAGTAGGCTATCGTAAATTCTTAATGTATTATCGTAAATTCTTAATTTTCCTAGTACTTAATATTATGGGGACATTGTGTTATGTCTGAAAAGGATAAACTGAACAGAGCTGAAGTGAAGAAATGAATGAAGACATTGGCTAATAAAGAAATGTTGGCCGAGGCGAGCGTTGAACGTTCGGCTTCCACAGTGAGTCAGACAAGACCGCGGCGCAATGGACACACAGATTAATATTTTTGTCTGCATTTGTGTGAGATTAAAACATGTAGCCAATGGCATTTTTTACATGAATGCAAGAACGCGATGTTAACCAGATGATATACTGCGTTGAAACTTTTTTCTTTGCTTGACAAATGGCCATGGGATGCCTGTTCCCATAACGGTAGCTAGACTATTGCATTACTGTCGTGGTGTCCAGTGACTGAATTGTTTAACAGGCTACAAGTGAACAGTTAATATTGTAAACGTGTCTTTGCCTTTGCAATAAAAAAATATTCTTGCATGAGAAAACCAGAACATGTGCACACTGTTTGAGTCCAAAATGAAATTACACTTTAATATCAACCGGGCGAGGTATGAACCCATGACTCTCGCAATAGTAAGGCTTGACGCTAACCAGAAGACCAAAGGGGTATAATCGTGTGATGTAGGCCATTTTTCAGTGTTGGTCTGACTTTCACCATTTCACTGTAGTACAAGTGAAATAGGCTACAAGTAAAACATTGAAAAGTTAATATTGGAAACGTCTTTTGCCTTTTTTTCTGGTAGTTAAATTAAAAGTGTTTGCAGCTACATTATCTGCAGAGTAGCGTAGACTAGGCTAGAGCCACATTCGGAGGCTATTGTTTTTTTAATTGTTTTTTTTAAAGTGACTAACCATGAATCAGATATGTTTGGGGAATTGGCGGTTTATAAATCTGATCTCTTAAAGGATTGCAGCTTATAAGAGGCTATTATCAATTCTTAATGTAGGCTATTATCGTAAACTCTTAATTTTCCTAGTAGTTAATTTTATGGTGACATTGTGTTATGTGTGAAAAGGATAAAGTGAACAGAGCTGAAGTGAAGAAATGAATGAATAAAGAAATGTTGGCCGAGGTAAGGGGTTTCCACAGTCAGTCAGTCATGACCGCAAGAGCAGAGCATAACACCCTCCCCAAACCAGACAAGAGCTAGTGTCCGGTTTGGGGAGGGTGTGATATAGTACAAGTGAAATACAAGTGAAACATTGAACAGTTAATATTGGAAACCTCTTTTGCCTTTCCAATAAAAATACGTTAATGTGTTAATGTGAAAATAATAACAGTCTAAGAAATGAAAAGTACTTAACAGTTGCACATTGCTTTTGTGGAAAATAAGCATGCACCCTGCTGGGCTCAAACCCACAAACCATTGTGTGAGAGACTGCAGCTCTAACCACAGTATCTTCTCGGAAAGCATGAAGCCATTAGCTATATTAACATTAAAAAACATTAGTATGAAGCGTTTTTATTGGACGATAAGCTTGATGAGCAGGTATACGGACCATACCCTCAAATAATAATTCTCCACATTGCGATGGAGGCAGGCAGTTTGACAGGAAAAATGGGAAGAAGAAGAAGCGGAAGAGGAAGGAGAAAAACGGCAAAATAACCCAAGTTTGGGGCTTTATTGTGTGGATGTGTGAAGTTGTATCTGAATGCTGTGTGGTTACATGAGGTCAGAACATACAGAAGTTAATGTTTTTAAGGGCTGAGAGTCTATGGTCATTGTGGTTACTTCTGTAGGAAAGCCTGAAAAGTGCCAAACTCTCGGTGCTGTATAGGTATGGGGCATGCCCCACCAAGCTGTAACTTGGCGGATGGCATACCTGCCATCCCAATATTAGCCAATTAGCTTGTAATCATGGTGGTATTTGTTTACAAACCAAAGAAACTTGACTGTTGCAGGGTAATTGTTCTACATTTTTGCTTCTCAAAAACACCAAACGCCACTTAAATGTTGTTAATGTCTACCACGTTGGTAAACTAAAAACATTCTTCTTTCGGGAAACAAATACAAATGCGAAACTTGAGTTTGTTATTGACGGGCGCTTGTTCTAGCTTGTGGAAAATACTCAATTTGATCCAGCAGGTGGAGCCATTTCCAACATTCAAAGCATCAAACATCATCGCTCATCTTAACCCTTGTGTGGTGTTCATGTTTTCGTTACTCACCCAGTATTCGCGGGTTTGGTGGACCCACAACATTATTGGGTTTTTAAAACAATAAAGCCATAACAATTTATGTAAAAGTATTTCACAGATATTGACTTTATCTCAATTACAAGCAATATAGACAGCATATATGGGTTAATATTGACCATTTACCTCTGCTAGATCACATTTATCAATAAAAGTGCTATTCGTTTTTTGTGATAAAATGTGATTTTTGTAAAAACTAAAATTATAATCAAGACATGGGAGGAATAAATCATGTTTATCTTGAACAAATATAAATTAAACAAGGTTTTCCTCACTATTGATATTTATTTGCTTTGAACTGAACAAATTGGAATGACACATTTTGAACACAAATTCATGCCGGTCGACACACCACATGAGGGTGAGCAGAGATTAGGGATAAGAGATTTGGGGCGACAGTCTAGTGTAATGGTTAAGGAACTGGACTTGTAAATGAAAGGTTGCAGGTTCGATTCCCAGGTAGAACACTGCCGTTGTACCCTTGAGCAAGGTACTTAACCTGAATTGCTTCAGTATATATCCTGCTGTATGAGTGGATAAATGTAGTAAGATGTAATAAGAAGTTGTGTAAGTTGCTCTGGATAAGAGCGTCTGCTAAATGCCTGTAATGTAATGTAATTATTTTTGCCAAACTGATCAATTCTTGTAAGAAGCCACACATGCAAAGCAATTTATTTGTTGTGTCCCTCCCCCAATTTGCAGCTGGGGTAGAGTGCGAGAAAATATAGAATGTTTAGATCAGGGCTGCCCAACCCTGTTCCCGGAGATCTACCGTCCTGTAGGTTTTCCCTCCAACCTTAACAAAGCACAATTCATTCAACAGCTAGAGATCTGATTGAGCTGCTAATTAGTAGAATCAGGTGTGCCAAATTAGGGTTGAAATGAAAACCTACAGGACGGTAGATCTCCAGGAACAGGGTTGGGCAGCCCTGGTTTAGATTGTTTTGAAATAACATTATGCAGGTTCCCGCAAGACATTGTGTAGTGTCACACTACGGTGAAGAGTGCGGGAAAATGAGGGAGCAGACAGGTTTTGAATGCTATGTTGAAACCTTTTGTGTGTGTGTGTGTGTGTGTGTGTGTTGGGGGGAGGTTGGGTGGGTGGTGATGGGACTGGGCATTTGTCCCAAATGAATGCCTATAAAATGGTGGAGAGGATCGTGTTCAAACTATGAAACATGCTGCAAATCTAAAGGAGCGCGCGCACACACACACACACACACACACACACACACACACACACACACACACACACACACACACACACACACACACACACACACACACACACACACACACACACACACACACACACACACACACACACACACACACACACACACACACACACACACACACACACACACACACACACACACACACACACACGCACACACACAGCAGGCCCAGGTAGTAGGAAGACAGAGTGAAGGTACACAGCAAACCTTTTTGTTTCATTTTTACTATGTTTACTTGTTTTCACATACAATTTCTACACTTGTATTACCATCGGGACACCACATATGTAATATAAATGTGTAGGGGGTGCACAGTGTGCACTCAATGAAAATGTGTTCTTTTACATGGTCATCACAGAAAATGAGGCCAATGAGTCTCAGGTTGAAAAAATAATTAATTGTATCATTTTTCTTTTAGTAAACATTGGAAACGGGTCCCACCGACCCGAACACCACACAAGGGTTAAGTGTGGACCGGTGTGGACCTACACCTTCCCCTCAATTACTCGCCTCCAGATAATCGCAGCTTTAAAATTACGTACCTGGACCGGAGTAGGAATTTGAGCTAGCAAGGGACCATTCTCCAACCTCGGCCGGACCTCGTAAAACGTCCCCCTCGTAAAAATGTCCGAGTAGGCCTATTACACCAAGGCGTGTCATTTAACAAATTTGTAATTTTAGACAATAGATATGTAGCCTATTTTGAAACTCATTTTGCCACCTTGTTTCTTTAAATACATTATTTTGGATTATGTAGCCTAGGCTATATATAAAGTGAACTGTATTTCGCTGAAGCAAACTGAATCCAACACTAAAAGCATCCGGTTTTGAGCCCTTTCATTTCCATTGCATTTATAGCCTAAATCATAACTTAGCATTTTGAAATCTTCCCAAGCCTAAAACAGTAGATGGCGCTGCTTATCAAAGCGCCCCACAACATTTCCTGAAGCGATTTAATTGTAATTTTTCAGAGAGAGAGAGAGAGAGAGAGAGACCACGTTCAAGCGCTGTGTGCCAGTCTGCTGAGTTCTTCGCTGCAGTCACGATCGCGATCTCTTCCCTTGCTGTTATGCTTTTGTAGACAGTGCCATTTCCACCTCAATGCAGGCAGTTGCAGAGCACTCTCAAAGAAGAGGCTGTGCACGCGGTGGGCGGTATGCTGACCGGCAGCCCGGGAGACGGTGAGGGTCTCTTCAGCAGAGACAGGGTGGCAAGGATGCTGAATTAGAAACCGTGCACGCAAAGGGCATCCATCACAGATATATTAGTTTTGTGCCTTCTTCTGACTTATTTTAGATAGAGGACGTTATATTCCTCAAAAAAATGGGATGCGGAGAGAAACCAAATATGCGATACTTATAGTGGACTATATTAACTCCACAGATATTGTGGAAAGAACACTGTGAAAAAGTGCAGGCGCGGGGCTATTTTATTAGAATTTATGTTGTGTTCTTTTGACCGTATTGGAATAACTTAAAATCAATGGAGATGGCAGCGCAGCCCCAGTTGGCTAAGAGTGCAGACAGTCCGTCAGAGGACATATCCAAGCTTACGGACGAGGAACTGCTGAAGTGGACTAAAGAGGACTTGGTGCATCGCCTCCGGAGAGCTGAAGCCGAAAAGATGAGCGTCATATTGGACCATGGAAATTTGATCCGGGAGGTGAACCGCAGGCTCCAGCTGCATCTGAACGAAATCAGAGGGCTTAAGGTGAGGGATGTTGTGGACCTCATGCGAGAGGAATGCATGTGTCGCTTTATTACCGTTTTTAACACTGCGTGCCGCCACCTTACCAACCTGTTTTAAGCGCACACTAAAATTAAACTTCAAAAGGGACCACAAGGATATCTACGGAATATTCGCAAAAGCGGTATTGACTCGATAAATGCGGTGATATTACTTTTCTTACTATTTCTTATAGCCAATTTAAGAAATATGCTTATGTTTATGTAATCCATGTTTTGTAAAATAACTCAAAAATTATTTTGCAATGCACTGTAATATTCTCTTGCTAGACTTGGCCCTCCAGTCAGCAAGGAGACACTTGTAAATTGAAAGGTCTTGAAAGTTAAGTGTTAAAGTGGGTAGGTGCAATTGAAAAATATGTATGTTAAATCAGGTAGATTTAAGCAGTTCTTCCAATATTTTACAAAAGACTCAAAACCTATGATGAGTGCATACTAGCCACATTTTTTCAAATGAAAGAGACAATTAGAGGGACATATGTTTCTTGGTAAGACACACTCCACAAAATATGGCTGAATGAAGAGGGCCACCTTATGAAATAGATATCTTGAGACTGAAATGAAGCACACTGAAATGGATAGGTTGCTTGGGAACAGTTCCAGCAAGTGGGCTTCAAGGTGTGTGGAGCAAGCTTACACATAACTGAATGGATAATGGATATGGGAATAACTGCCAACCATAACTGCTACACCATACTGACTCAAACTGTGAACACACACACACACACACACACACACACACACACACACACCTTTCTCCCATGCTTAAACCTCTCTCTCTTTGATGTGCACACACATACATGCACACCCACCCACTAACCCACCCACACACACACCCACCCTTCTGACATGACAGAGGATGCCGTGCCATTTTTACATGGAGAGAAAATAGCGCATTCCATCCTGCAGAATAGGTGTAATGGTTAGCACTGTCGCCTCACAGCAAGAAGGTACCGAGTTCAAATCCCGGCCGAGGGCCTTTCTGTGTGGAGTTTGCATGTTCTCCCCGTGTCCGCGTGGGTTTCCTCCGGGTACTCCGGTTTCCTCCCACAGTCCAAAGACATGCAGGTTAGGCTAATTGGAGGCTCTAAATTGCCCATAGCCATAGGTATGAGTGTGTGTGAGTGAATGATGTGTGTGCTCTGCGATAGATTGGCGACCTGTCCTGGGTATATTCCTGCCTCTCGCCCAATGCATGCTGGGATAGGCTCCAGCCCCCCCGCGACCCTGAACAGGAATAAGAGAGTTAGATAATGGATGGATGGATGGATCCTGCAGAATAACATGAGGAAATTTTAAGGTGTTGAGATTGATGCTGTGGGCATGCATTACCCCAGCCAGCTATAAAAATATATACAGGTATATGTATAATAAAAAACATTATGTTCCTGTGACTTTGTTGAGTCACAAACATGTCCATAAACCATTTTCCTGCAAAAACAAAATGCAATCTGGACCCATTGACAACACAGCTAGAAAGTTGCGGTTTTTGGGATGGTTAAAAAATATTGTCAAACCATTGTTACGACACTCGCCACAACTTTACTGCAACATTGTAAAAAAGTAGCAGGAATGGTTTGGGATAACTGGGAGCCGTCATAGACACTGTACACTTGGGTTCCCACTCTATGCGGGTATGATATAACGGTTTCTCTCCCTTTCTGTATTTCTCCCCTCCTGATAACGGCATTGTCGTCCCAATTAAGGATGTCAACCAGAAGCTTCAGGAGGACAACCAGGAGCTGCGAGACCTTTGCTGTTTCCTGGACGACGACCGACAGAAGGGGAAGAAGGTGTCGCGGGAGTGGCAGCGGCTCGGCCGTTATAGCGCCGGCATCATGCGCAAGGAGGTGACCCTCTACCTGCAGAAGCTGAAGGAGCTGGAGGTGCGCCAGGAGGAGGTGGTGAAGGAGAACCTGGAGCTCAAGGAGCTGTGCCTCATGCTGGATGAGGAGAAGGGGGCCGGAGGAGTGGGCGGGGCAGGGGCGGGGCTGGGGCCTGGGGCGGCAGGCTGCCGGAACTCCATCGACAGCCAGAGCAGCCTGTTCCACGGGCCCGCCCTGGGGGCGGGGCTGCTGCGGGACCTGGGGGACGGCAGCAGCACCTCCAGTGCGGGGAGTGCGGGCAGCACGGACAGCCCAGACCACCTGCACCACAAGCAGCAGCTCCTGGCCGGGCCAGGCGGGGGCAGCCCCGACCACCTGCACCACAAGCAGCAGCTCCTGGCCGGGCCAGGCGGGGGCAGCCCCGACCACCTGCACCACAAGCAGCAGCTCCTGGCCGGGCCAGGCGGGGGCAGCCCCGACCACCTGCACCACAAGCAGCAGCTCCTGGCCGGGCCAGGTGGGGGCAGCCCCGAGCACCTGCACCACAAGCAGCAGCTCCTGGCCGGGCCAGGCGGGGGCAGCCCCGACCACCTGCACCACAAGCAGCAGCTCCTGGCCGGGCCAGGCGGGGGCAGCCCCGAGCACCTGCACCACAAGCAGCAGCTCCTGGCCGGGCCAGGCGGGGGCAGCCCCGAGCACGCTCAGAAGCCCCGTCCCGGGGGAGGAGGGGAGGGCTGCAGCCCCGAGCACCCCGGCAGACGCAGGAGCACCAGCCCGGAGTACCCCCAGCTCCCCTCCTGCCGCCCCCGCTGCGGCTCCCTCTCCAGCCCCGAGCACAAGGCCCTGCGGGGGCACAGCCCCGAAAAGCACAAGAAGGGCGGGGTCAGGGGAAGCCCCGAGCCGCATGCCAAACACCTGCTGGGGGGGAGCCCTGAGCACTTTCAGAAGCACAGGGGCAGCGTGGGGAGCGCCTGCGGGAGTCCGGAGCCTAAACAGTCCCCAGGGTGCACCCCCGAGCACCTCCAAAAAGGGCGGGTGGGCGGGGCCAGCCCGGAGACACTCAGGCACCAGTACAGCCCCAGTCCCGAGCACG
This sequence comes from Synaphobranchus kaupii, assembly GCA_029718625.1. Lineage (NCBI taxonomy): Eukaryota > Metazoa > Chordata > Actinopteri > Anguilliformes > Synaphobranchidae > Synaphobranchus > Synaphobranchus kaupii. The sequence goes on from CM056380.1 coordinate 61,319,921, forward strand.
CAAAGTTCGGCAGCCCCGGCAGGGAGGCGGCGCAGAAGAGGCCGGGTGGAGAGGAGCTGTCCCCGCACCACCGGAGCCTCTATAACGGCATGAACGGTGGGTCTTACAGGGGCGGGGCAGGGGCAGGGCAGAGAGGGACAGGCCCGGCTCTGTGAGGCACTGTCACACTTAGCCCTCCGGGGGGCGCCGTTACTCAGGAGGGTGTAATCAGCACTGTGACACCGCTGTGTGCTCTTAGCCTGGAGTCAAGCAGCATGACACACACATACACACACTCACATACACACGCACATGCAGGCACGCATGCAAACATACTACTGCAGCGACACACATATGCTTAGTCATCCATACACAAAAACACACACATGCATGCACACACATCACACACGCACACACTCACACACACACACACACACACACGCATATCACACACACATATGCATGCACGCACACACACACACACACACACCACACACATGTACACACGCACCACACGCACACGCACACGCACAACACACACACACACACACACACACACACACACACACACACACACACACACACACACACACAAATGCATAGACATCCATCCCTGCACACACATGCACAAAAACCCTTAGGCATTGCTTTAATGCCATAATCATTCAATATACTTTTCTGGTTCAGTTCCAAAAGCATGCATCTTAAAGTTGATTTTAGAGAGCGCATTTCCTTCAAAATGACAAAAACAGAAAGAGAGGATGAAAGATTTTTAGGATTTACTTTAGGAAGTGCTGCTTATTGCTATGATGCTTTTAGTTTCACAATACGCTGCATCACCAGTGTTCACAATACGCTGCATCACCAGTGTTCACAATACGCTGCATCACCAGTGTTCCCATCTCCAGGTATTAGCCATTTCACTGTCTCAGTAAAGCTGCGGTGTTGCCAATGCTACTTTTTTCAAATGTTGTGGTTGTCATAGTTTCATTAAAAGATGTGGAAAGGTGCCTTATAAGTCTCTAAAATCCACATGAGTTCTGTCTTATTTAGATGCAGAATTATTTGTATATTATTATATGTTCCTCACAGACAATTTCCAGGTGTAGTGTTTCATAACTAGATTATAGCAAATTGAAAACATGCACAAGCACCATGTACAATAACTAACTCAACATAACATAGCCTAACATGGAATAAACTTCAGAATACAGTCAGATGCTTACATGACAGGATGCAAAAGGACTAAACAGCTTAGCATATAATAGGTTACATAATGCAGGCAATAACTGCCAGACCAGCCTTAAAAAGAAGGACCGTGTATAATACAACCCGCATGTTAAAAAGGAATAATACAAATACACTGTTGAAAAGTTTGGAATTTTTAAATATTTTTGAAAGAAATTGATACTTTTATTAACCAAGGTAGCATTAAATTGATCAGAAAATACAGTAAAGACATTGATAATATTAGAAACTACTATTTCTATTTCATTCTATTTCTACTTTAGCAATTGTAGCCATTTTTATAGCCCCCCCCCCCCCCCCATTTTAGGGCACCAAAAGTAATTAACAAATTAAAATAAAGTCATCATATTTAATATTTGGTCGCATATCCTTTGCATGCCGTAACTCCCTAATGTCTGTGACCCAACAACATCAAAAGACTCCTAATATCTTTTTTTCAGGTACTCTTACGAGCGATACTATAACCTCTCTGTATTTGAATGAATCTCTATGGGAATTGGGGGGTGGGACTAGATTAAGCTGTAATTTACGCTGGAACAGTCTGAAACACATGGTTGGCTAAATGGCTGTAAGTCATCAATGGTCTGAGGCATCAAACGAGCCACCAGATATGCGGTAGATATGGATGGATCCTATTGAACTCTATGGAAATATAAGTCAGTAGAAAAAGCCCTTAAAGTGATCCATATCTACTGCATATCTGGCAGCAGAGTGATGGTTTGAGGCTCGTTTGATACCTTTCAAAGACGCAAAAGGTAAATATTAAGAGAAAAAAATATTCTCAAAGTTGTAAGTATAATGCCCTAATACAGACGAATGCAGAATGTGAAATTATTCCACCATCCTTTTCCTAATTTTTACCACAGCCTCACTTTTCTTTATTATTTCAGTTAGAGTGTCATAAAAGGGAAATATCACAGAGATTGGCTGACTTATGTTTGTCTACTGTGGATGGTAATGATTTCCCGGATGGAAACTGCTTAGTGGCTCAGCTGTCTGAGGCCACAGGACTAATTCCTGGAGGGGAATTATTTTCCTTGCTTTGCGATAAAATGAATAATATATAACAGGGCCTTATTTACATGGAATTCGCCTGAATTGGAAGGCAATACCATTTTTAAGTGCCCCAGGTTTCGCAAACACCTTTATTTAATTTTATAAATTATGATTTGGTTTTATGCAGGATGATTTATTTGACTGGCAAAAAAGCAGTTAACAATTTTTTACGTAGGGTGATTTGAATGGTGATTTACAGTTAAAACTGCAATTAAGAGTGTGGCTGAATACAGAGCCTCTGTGTGGTCTTAGTGTAGGGCTTGTTGGTTTGAGGAACAGTGCTGGTTTTGTTCTAAGATAAATAGGCCTGTCCGTGCTCCGTCACCCCTTTGGCACCGGGAGCTAACAGGGGACCAGTCAATGGAGCCTGCTGGCACCCAGTACCACTTTGCCTTTCTTAATGAGGCTGAGAGCCAATTAAACCACCCTGCAGTCTGTCACAGGGTCAGACACACAGGAGCACCAGTCATCTGCCCACTGCTTTTGTTGTGCTGGGTTTTTTTAATATATATACTTCCGGATTGATATATGCGATGAAAGTGCAGTTTCACTGTAATTGCTGGAGACACACATACTGCGACGTCAACATGCTGACTTGCTTTCCCTACGCTAAATGTAATGACTGGGATTTTTTATTAGTTTTATTTTGTATTCAGTGGGCCTAACTACTAGATGATTTTATTTTGTATCAAATTGCTCACTAGATTGCGTATGGCAATGTTATTTAGCCAAGCCAGGGGTAGGCAACCCTGGGGGGTATACTACGAAGGAAGCTTAACATAGCCTGGGTTTCTTTGCGTTAGCTGGCTTCAGAAAGCCTAAACACTGCAATCTAGCTTAACTGGTACTACAAACTACTATGTGGTTATCAACTTGCTAAGTGAACATGGGGCTTTATTAATCAAGGTACGTGCGCGTTCCCATAAAAGGGGCGGTGTCTGCAACAACAAGCCTATAGCGGTGCTGCATTGGCTGTACTAGAGCAACGTATGTCTCTCCTGTGGTGAAAAAATACTGATACGGACAGATATAATGGATGGATAAGAACATGAAACAATCATATGAGCAAAAAGCAACACCGTTGCCTCCAACAAAGCCAGGAAGGAGCTTTTGCGAATAAAATAAAATGTTCATCGTGTAAGTTAAATTCGTTAGGCTAGTTAATACCTTATTCACCTTACCATTCGTAACAAATAAATCTATACTCTCAGTACATTGTCATACAGTTTATTTCTAATGTGACAACTGTACTACTACATTCTAGAGCTGCTAAACTTTAAACTTGATACAGCATGTTTAAAATATTGCTGAAGCAATCACATCAACGTTTTTTTCATTAAAAAAAGTCTCTCAAGCATTTTCCAGAACTCAGAAAATCTTTTGCGGAACTCACTAATCTCGCCCTGCGAAGAGATTCCCTCAGTATCCGCACATATCTCTACGGGATCCTTTGGAATGGAGACACCTTTTTCCAAAGCCAAGGAGTTGATTGGTCAAAGGGTGGTGCTTTTATATGTTTCAATCTGTTATCCTGAACATAACCTGCCCCGGAGCACGTTAGCCGTGCAGAGTAAGTTGCCGTGGTAATATACCCCGATTAAAAGTGATACAGAAAACCCAGGGTTGAAGTTTAATTTAGCTCGCTATCCCGCTAATCTCGCTTCGTAGTACACCCCTCTGGTCCTGGAGAGCCACAGGGTCTGCTGGTTTGTGTTGTTACTCGCCACTTAATTGGTCAATTAAAGCAGTCGATTACACAGTTAACTCACCTCACCTGGTTTCTTTGGTCTAGTTCCTGCGGCTCTCCAGGACCAGGGTTGCCTATCCCTGAGCCAATCCGACTACCTACTAATGTTATACTAACTAGTAGCATTAGCTCAGTTAATGGAGTAAGTCAATTAAGTGAGAAATGTTAATTAACTTAAAGGTGCACTATGCAGGATTGTAACCTAGTAAATATTATGAAATAATCATGCTCAGGCATATCTATGACATACTGCCAATCTCTGTCAAAAAATGCAGAAAACCTTGCTCCTGTAACTGCATTTATTATTCTAAGATGTGTTCGGGACGTTTCTGGGCGTAGCTATCTTTTCTGTGTGGGAAGGGGTGGGTGTGGCTACAGAGCCTATGGGTAGGATCAGGTTACTTTCAGCGGAGCGTTTGTTGCCAGCTAGCTACTGCAATGGTGGAGGTGAGGAAGCGGAGTTACAGCGGAGCCAAACAACAAGCCGACAGGGCGCATTCAAGAACCAGGGTCAACCTCGGATTTACTTTTCCTTAGTGGCAACAGCAAAAGTTTAGCAAGGGGTTGAAAAGCGACAGAGTCACAGTGTTTTCTGTTGTAGCTTTAAGTAGCTAACATTACCTCTAGCTATCCTGCCACATTAGGTAGCTAGGTGGCTGAAGTCAGGTACCTTTTAAATTGAGTTAATATAACAATGTAATATTACGTTGTATTTGAGAAAATCTGCAATATTTGCATACAAATATCTTCATGAAAAAGTAATTTACTTTACAAGGGTATTTGCTATGATAGATGGTATGGTCTGCCATCAAGATATGGTCTGCCATTTTTCTTTGATCGTAAACACAGAAAGGCTAAAAATCCTGCATAGTGCACCTTTAGGAAATTAAATGAAAAGTATTAATGTGGCCTGCACTGTCTATCCATTTACCATGGTTTATTAGTTTAGACTCATCCTAAAACAGTGATGAGATGCTGTATGAACTAGTGGGAGATGCCATTATATTTGGACAGTGTCACTGTGTCTCCAGTCGGGTGTTGCTATGTATGTTACTATGGTGATGACCCTGCACTTTATGGAGTATTGTGATTTACTTATTTACTTTCACCACCTGGCTCCTCACCTTTAATAATGCTGACAAAAAAAACTATGTGTTCGGTCGGTCTGAGAGAGATATCTTTACTCCAATGGTGCAGTACCTTGCAAAAGAGATTAGTGCATATGAAAGTATCTGCAGACGAGACAATGCCATTCAGCCATCTCTAAACGGTAACAATACAAGTAATATTGACAGCAATTCAAAATGAAAAAAAGTATATAAAACAACTAAAATTGTAAAAAGAAATGCAGTAATAGATAATTGGTAGATTAATAAAAATAGATGAAAAAAGAAAGACCAAAACGATAATCAATGTATCGAGAGAAATAGTAGATACACACAAACAAATGTAAAAAATTATAAAGGCAAACAGGGACAAGACTGGAGTATACATATGACTGTAACTGAATGCACTGAAGGATGGAAATATCTGGCAGGCAAATGAATTAGGAATAGTGGGACTTGACTGACCTCTGGTAGCCGATCTACTCTTCACATGCCCTCATTCTTTGTCAAAATCACAAAATCACCTGGGAATTATAATGTGACCGTGTAGCCAACTGTACTGCCTGCCCCCGAGAAAACGTGGGATTATCCCTTCAGAGGGTTTGACAGACAGCCCCTCCCTCCTTTTCAGTTTGTTCCCTGTTCAGAGGGCAAATGTCCTCTTCAGCAAACAATGCTGTATTTTTTTTTAATAAGCAGAGAGGATAAATAGATGCGCTTAAATGACATTGTCATGATACAATATGTCAGCATAGATTTTTCAGAAACCGCTCAGGAAAATAAATAAATAAATAAATAAAGAAGCTCTGACCCAGTCGTCTTAAACCTTTCATCTCTAGCTTCCTTTGGAAGAGGCCTAAATCCTGGGGGGTTCTTCAAGGCATTTATTTTCTCCTGTGGTGTAAATACTCAACACGGATATTGCTGTAGGACACGGCCCCCTAGGGTGATGTGACCGTTTATAGCCTTTGTCTGTCAGTTTAAGAGCATTTAGCCTGGCATTATGTCATGCTTATCTTACTGCTGTGATTTTGTCTCAATAAATGAGATCTGAATTAAAGTACAGACACCGTTACTAATGATGTTAATTATCTTTTATGGCTTAGGTGGTTGAAAGCCTGGTTTGTCTACTGCGGAGTGCATTGCATCGGGGAGCAGGGCTACGGGTGGGACTGGTTATTTTGTGTAAGTTTGAGAGTCTGCACTAGTAGAAGCAGTTGAACAAAGTGCAGTGGTTTATGCTACATGTGGACCGTACTGGCGTGAGGCTGCTGCAGTAATCGGCAAAGCCTTTTGTTTGAGTTTGTACAGAGGAAATATCCCAATGAAAATTTTCTGTCTGCAGCAGTGGTGGTCCGAAGGTACACACAGGTTCTGAGAACTAACTAAGTTTAAAAAAAGACAGATCGATGCGTAAACTGTGAATCTGTGTGCTGTGGCACACTGTTCAGAAGCCACTGCGTTGAAATGCTGGTGATGCGCCCTGCTTACAAAAGCATTCCCAGACAGCCTCTTCAGAAGTTTAATCTTTTCAGAAGAGAATGGCTTCACGGTAGCGGAAGGAGAGGACACAGAGAGTTCCCAGACCATCCCTGCAGGATGCCTTTTTCACCTCAGGAATGCCTGAGGTGAAATCCAACCGGACTTTGTGAAAAGGGCACCAGCTAGAGCTCCAGCGCTGCAATACAGTGACCTTGAAAATCACTCTCCTGTTATTTATAATCCAAATATAGTGTCTGGTCCAATAGCTTCCCTGCCATCTATTTTTAGACCTCTTTCCATGTCAGCGGTTGAGGAAGAAAACTCAGACAATCAGTCAATCAGCCAATCCGTCAGTCACCCGAGTAATGAATAGCAATGTTGTTCTGGACAGAACTGTTCTTGTGCTGGAAATGGGAAGGTCCATCTCACACACAGTACATCATTCTTCAAATTGTCTGGGTTATGTTTTGCTCTTGATTTTTAAATTAAGGTACGCAATTTAGCAGCCGTTCCTATCCAGAGTGAACCCCTTGCGACACACTTTTATTTTTATTTTTTTTACATACAATCCATTTAAACAGCTGTTTTTAAGCATTTTTACTGAAGCAATAAAGGTTAAATACCTTGCTGAAGTGTACAACAGCAGTGACCCTGCTGGGAATCAAACCTATAAGCTTAGAGGTGCAAGCCTGCCAGTCTGATGTGACTGTCAACAGGTGTTTTTTAATGTTTTTTTGTTGCATTGGCTGTTTGTTTCATACAGGTTCTTACCAAAAAGAGATCCAAATCCTAATTTCATTGTTGTAGTTGACTTTTGTAACGTGCTAGCAAGCTCTATAAATAAACAACATCTATCCTCAGCGATGAGTCAGGCCCAAATTCAGTCGAACAACAATGTGCTTTGTGCTGAACTTGTAATGTGGCTTTGGCACAGTAGTAATTTGGTGGACTGCTCTGAAATTAAACTTTTGTGCAAGAAAAAAAAAAAAAGATTTTATTTTGTAATTGAGGATAATGCACATTGTGTTTAGGTTGAATCTGGTCCATGTGGCCATCTAAACAGTACAGTTTGCAAATGACAGTGAGGACCATTATACTGTACATTAATTATTATGATTCACGATACATTCCTACTGGTAGGTCAGTAACTTTTTTTCTTGTAGGGCAATGGACTGTACTTAAAATTTTTTTTAACCAAAGTAGCATAGCTACAGTAGGAATTTCCAGGGGATTTTGTACGGTTCTGCATTTTTAAGGATGTAGTTTTGAAGAATATGGCACCATGGGACTGTTTTTATTTATTTATTATTTTTTAAATTTTGTTTCAGATTTTCTCCCAATTTGGTAGCCAATTGAGCCCCTATTCTAATTCAATTCCCCCTGTGTAGCAACCGCTAGAGAATCACCGCTACACAACCCCGTCAGCCGGTAGTAGGAAGGAGGGCGCCACATCCTCTTCAGGGCGCGACTCCTTGCGCTCCTGACCGTGATTCCAACTCGCCCAGGGCCGTTCTGTGCGCAGCGATTCTCTCAGAGCCCCTCCCCCCCACCCGGGAGCAGCCGCCAATTGCCGCTCCCACAGGGCACCGGCCATGTACGGATCTAGCAGGACCGGGGATCAAACCCCCGATTCTCGGGGCGCAACCGCACAGACAAAGTCTGCGCCTTAGCCTGCTGCACCACCGCGGTGCCCATGGGACTGTTTTTGAAGAAAAAAAAGAGACTGTACCAGTTAAAATTAAAGTGTATGCAGTCAAACTCCCCACATATGCCAGGCTGAGGATGGTGGTAGATAAATGCGGCATGTAGCACAAATTAAAGCCCAATTATATTTGCTGGTCCATCACATTGCTGCAATGTCATTAAGTATCAATTTGGGAGATTGGAGATGAGCAACTGACCCTAACAACCTGAGATCCCCCTGTTCAGCTGTGCAGTTATTGTGTGGGAGGACTACACAACCTATGCAACTAGTGTATTTGACTAACTGACCTGAAGAGTCAATATCAGTCAATGAGCCAGGGGGCAGTGGGCTTCTCGTCCACAGTTGGCACTGTGATCATTAGATTTAACGCCATCACCATGTCATCATTAGATACGTTTCCATGGGGCAAGTTCTGCACCAGTGTTGGGGAATTGGGGTCAATTCCATTTCCAACTCTGTCAATGAATTGAAATTCAACAGTAACACTTTCAGCCTTGACCTATGGCTTCTGTTATGGTGCATTAGTGTGATGGAGACACCCAATACCTCTTTTGGTGGAGAAAAAAAAGAAAAGTGTTTACTGACCTTTGCTGAAATGTAGACTGCAGTTTTGTACCAACTATTGTCAATAAAACAGTCAGTTCTCAAAAATAAATGTAGAACCGTGCTATTGACATTGAAAGAAGTTATGAGTACATTTAATGGCTTTTCATCATTTGGCAATATTGACAGGCGTCATCTCAGGAGGGTGACGTGTGAGCCAATTGCATTGTGATTTGTTACAAGTGAATCACATGTATGAAGCAAATTGAGTGAAACCTAGTCGAGAGACAATTTGAGCTGTTTAAAGCCATTGGTGTGGGACTATACACACAGCTTGAGTAGCCAGCCTTTTATCTGTGTTTTCCTTTCCCGTCCAATTGGGATGCTCCATTCCTCTAACCTTGAGTGCTAATAAGAACCCCAGGGTGTTACTAAAGAATTTGCTGTGGTGGGAATCTGTTCAGCATTTATGGTTTAAGTTGGGTCTGACCATTAAAATGAGTCAATTAGGACAGATTACCATTATGCTGTGGCATGAGAACTTACCCACAGTGCACTCATTTAAAAAACAGTTAGCTGCCTGCTGGAGTTAATCAGGCCAGCCTTCATCTTTGAACTATATTTTGAGGTAGAAAAGAATAGTAAGCACTGGATTTCATTGCAGGAGTGTAGCTGTGCAGTCTTATCATGCTTTTTGTGGAGCTTTGCCTATTGCTTGAGAGAACTGAAGATGGTGCAAACAGACATGAACAAAGGTTTCCTCTGGAGGGTGAGGCTTCTGGCCTAGATGATGAACACTGCTAACCAAGACACAAAAACCAAAGGAACAATGTCCCATGAAAAAAGTACAAAGCATTCAAAGGTATAACGGTGCAACAGGTGCTTCAGTGCATCTGTATTATCATCAGTTAACCTTACATTTACTATTGCATTGACATTTCGGCTTACATTTACAAGTAAGGCCTATATTGGCATGTACATTTACAAGTACAATTCTGTTTATATTTACAAATAGGCCTACATTTGCATGCACATGTATATGTACATTTACAAGTGCAATTTAACTTACATAAAGGCCTACATTTATTTGTATATTTATAAGTACATTTACAATTAATTATGATTACATGTACAATTTTGCATTTATCAGATTCTCTTATCCACAGCAACTTACACAGATTAACCTGGTGCAGAAGCTCTGTAAAAGTATATGTGATTTAAAGTTGAAGCTCAGGATAGGGGTTGGATTGCATCTTTCAAAAATAATTGCCATAGTAATTGGTCAAAGCAGTAATTTCCTATGTGTTGTGCTTCATCCAACCCCCGGGTCCACAAACGCTCCACAAACGCTCCTACAACACCCCACCCCATACCCCCAACCCTTAAATTACAAAAGAATTGTGTCGCAGCTGTCACCTTGCCATATAAATCAGCCATATATAAGTATTGTAAAATGAACCCTAAGGAACACATCAAGTCAATGCCCTTTACATTATTTATGTGCTATTGATACTGGTCAGAGCTAAAATACAAAATTATGTAAATCTTGAGTGAGGTTAAACAGTGATTTATTGTCCTCTGCTTCAGTGTGGCCTTACATACCCATGTAATACTTTCTCAGTGTTCCCTACTGCAATGCCAAAGAGTCAAACATACCACAGTCAAGCAGGATGCCTGGCTTTTGAGCTTTATTAAAACAGTTACGTCATCTGTTGAGACCGTTTCTTAACTACATTTTACCATTATAAATGATTTTTTATTTTCTCTTGCCAGATATTCCAGGATGGCCAAAGTAATTCATACAACAGTAGTGGTTTAAAAATGAGGAATCTCATATATGTTTTATGATTCACACCTTTCAGCAGCATATTTTAGTTACATAGAAAATACTTGTAATATTGACTTGCTAATCATGTTTTTTTTCTCCATGTTAAAATAATGAATAAATAAATAAATAAATGTTGAAAGGTGCCCATAAACTAATTAATTACATATATAAATTGCGAAACATTTGTGAACAGATACGTATGTAAATAGTATTCAATATATTTTAATTACTTTATTAATTCCTTAATTGATTTTTGAAATTATTTTTTTCTATTTCTATGTTGTCTCCTGCTGGCATGTAAATGACTGGGCGTCAATCAATCAACCCTCCAGCGGCCACATCCCTTTTGCTATGAGTCTATCAGGCCAGTCAAGCAAATGCAATCAACTGAGTGATGACTTGTTGATCACAAGAGCCATAGCCTTATTTCCCTGCCAGTACTTGCTTGAGGGAAAATAAGATTTGAGCACTTGTGAACCCCTTTAATAGCAGGGATAAGAATGGATTGCATGTCTGGCAGCATTCATGAGAGTGGTTTTCAGAGAGAAGGGGAGGGGAGATCACATCAACTACTTTGACATCACTCAGCCACACTGACTTGGGTGATGCACGGCAGCCATTTTGCCTCAGAATTTGATGGCTTACTGATATTGCACTTTTGTATTCCTTAGAGCAGGGATCTCAAAATCAAATTCTGGAGGGCTGCTGTGTCTTCTGATTTTTGACATCTTCCTGCACTTACAGTAAGCGCTTAAGTAATTGATTGGCTAAATAGTCTGCACACCTTGTTTCCAAGGCCTAAACAGATAACAGATGATTCTGGGCTAAATATGGTTGAGTTTAGGCACTTAAGGGTCAGTTATGGCAATGGCAAGTGTATTGTGGGCCAAACATGGGCCAAAAGCAACCAACCACATGTAAGGTTTGTGCAAAGTTTCGATTTTGGGCCAATATGGCCCAACTGTAACCAGCCACATTTAAGTTTTATCATGGCATTTTGATTCTTGGCCAATCATGGCCCAAATGCAGTCCTGTCCCATATCATACCTGAGACATGGTCTCATCAAGGTTGAGTTGTGGCTGTGTTCTGGCAGCCAGATTGGGATGGGCATGTGAAATGGTAAGTGTGGGCCAGCAATGAGATACTATCTGGCCTGATTTGGCCTTTTGGAAGTGACTCTGGAAAAGTACATCTGTTAAGTGAAGATAAAGGGAACGTAAAGAATGCTCACTGTACCTCAGCTGAGGTGGAGAGGCAGAGATTATTAAACGTTTCATCTGTGGGATGATTGAACAATGATGTAAAATATTTTTTGCGACAAAGGAAAATCATATAAACACCACGACCACTGCTGTAAGAAGGCTTGTGTACAGTATACACTGAGTTTGATAATATAAAACTCTACTCGAACAAGTAAAACCCTGGGGGGGACCTGCACTCTTCCCCTTGAGCACATTTCACCACCAATAACCCACCCCCCCCCCACCCAACCCCCATCAATCCAAACAAAAAAATGAATAAAGAGAATGTCAGGTTTTACTGCCAGTAATCAGCTAGAGGGGACAGAACTATAGGGCAGCGGTGTCGAATAATGTTTAGGAAACTGGGTTTGTAACCAAAATGTTGCAGGTTCAATTCCCAGGTAAGACACTGCCGTTGTACCCTTGAGCACACATACCTAATTATTTCATCCAGCTGTATAAATGGATACTGTGTAAAAATGCTGTGTAAATCGCTCTGGATATGAGCGTCTGCTAAATGCCTAAAATGTAATGTAATATCACATTTTTAGTGTAGCATTGACTGAAATACTGATATGCAAATGTATGCACAGGCATGTGCATGAGAGGCTCGGCTCTTGCGTGGCCTACGGTGGTTGGAGACTGAATATGCAGGTCTGATTGACCCCGGGCCGGGCTGACCCCGACCCCGGGCCGAGCTTGTACGGAGGGCTCGGAGCAGGGTGTCTGACCCCCCGGCTGAAAGAAGTGCTGATGCATCAGGGTCCAGCGGACAGGGAGGTGACTTAGAGGTGGAACATCGGAGCGGATGAGAACACCACAAGCGTGCCGGGCTTACAGAAACGTCCAGGTGGCTCCAGTGTGAAGTGTTCAGTAATGACTTGCCATGAGTTTGTAAAACTTTGTGTGAAAATTGTTTTGTTGTACAAAACATTGATTTCGTAAGATTCAATTCAGTTATCATTCATATGAATTAATTCAATTATAGACGCTGAGTGTAGAGTGTTTGCGTGTGTTGGACATCAGTTCTACTTACAATTTACATTACAAAATTAATTAAATTATATACAATTAACAGTTGAGGAGTTCAAACACAGTTGATTGTACAGTATACGTACATACTGTATGTTAGTTCCATTATATATGTACAGACGTGGTCATGGTTTAAGGCTTGTTTTATACGTCAGACCCTTGATGACTTAGAGCCATTTAGCCAACCATGTGTTCCATACTGTTCCAGTGTAATTTACAGCTAAATCTAGTCCCACCCACCAATTCCCATAGAGATCCATTCAAATGCAGAGACATTTAGTATCGCTTGTAAGAGTACCAGAAAATAAGATATCAAGAGTCTTTTGATGTTGTTGGGTCACAGACATCAGGAAGTCATGGAATGCAAAGATATGCAACCAAATATTAAAAATTATTATTTTATTCAATATATAAATGCAGGAGTACCAATAATTGTGGCCAACGTGGTTTTGTTAATAATTATTTCTTGATGAGGGATTTTTTTTTCTCATAATAAATTAACGTCAATTAAAGGTTGGATTTTTCAAATTTTTTCAGTGTGAGATTAAGCTAATTCACCAAATGGTGAACTTTTTTATAACCCTTTTTACCCATCTTTACCAGGGGTACCAACAAATTTGAGCACGTCTGTATATAGTATTTCAAGTGACACAATTTTTATTGTTTTGACTCCAGAAAATTGGATTAGAAATAAAACAATATGAGGTTAAAGTGAAGACCGTCAGCTTTAATTTGAGGATATTTACATCCATATTGGGTGACCCGTTTAGGAATTGTAGCCCTTTTTATACATGGCATATTTATGTTATGCATGGGTGCAGTGGGCAATTAATTAGACTAGATATACTTATTGCTCCCTGTTCTGTAGTCTTATAATAGGCTTAAAAATGACACATATACTAATGCATATGGTCAAAAAATGGTGTATGAAATTCTTTCAACTGTGCATATATATTCAAGCTGCCTTTAAATTAATTTGGGATTAAAAGGTCATTTACTTCGAGATGCCAACATATTTGGAGAATAGAATGAATGCGGCAGGGATGCCATTGCTACTGCATGCACACCGTTCTTCTGCATGACAGTTTATCTGAGTGATTGTTGTTAGTGTGTGGATGCATTTGTGCATGTATGCGTGAGTGCATGTGCGTGTGTGAGTTTGTGTGTGCGTGCATGTGAGTGACTGTGTGTGTGTGTGTGTGTGTATGCCTGTGTCTCTCTACTTTGGACAAGCCTGATGTCACTGCTGAGTTTTTGGGCTGTGAGGTCATCCATAGCGTAGGCAGTAGCAGATGGCTGCCCTCACTGCTGGGTGCATGGATATATTCTCTGGAAAGAGCAACTCATTCTGATGGCTATTTCTCTGGCTGAAATTTTGGCTCTTCGTTCAGTTGGTTTGTTCCGCGACTGGCAGAAAAAAAAAAAGAAAACCCACGCAAATGATCGAGCATCAGTTTTTATAGTCCTCGCATGACGCCTTTGCCAAATTCTACGCATTTCGTGAGGTGCCTGGGTACAGCCTGACGACGCTGAGCAGCTTTGTCGATGTTCCTGATTGGCTGGGTCCGTTTCTGATCCGGGGACAGAACTATAAGGCAGAACTGAGTTAAGCCAGTGAGCTACCCCAAGGTTCTGTCCTAGTCTGAGCCAAAGGAGCAGAGGCCCCCACTGCATACAAGGGCAGGCTTCCAGCCACATTGCCAGGGGTAACAATGGCCTTCATCCCGTGATCTTTGCTCAAAAAGCAGCTTAAAGGCCACGGCTATGGAGACCCCAACTGTATATTGAGGTTCTGGTACAGCACGCTAATCTAACTGGTATGTTTTTACTGCAGAAATGTGCCTTGTGCAGATAAATGGTAAAGAGGCGGTTGTTCATGGTATGGTATATTACTTTATACCATGACTTGGATGAATACTCGATTCTGATTGGTTGACAGCTGTGGTTTAAATGCTTGTATAAGAAGGTCAGGTTTGATCACAGTTCTAAATTAATGCGCTGCCTGGCCAGCTACACGACCTATGGCTATTTCCTTTAGCTAGCCTGCACGTTAGGTTATTTAAATAGGCTACACTGCATTGTATGCGTGACCAAACCATTTTTAAAAAGCAAGACAGGGAGAGGGAGTCAGGTAACATTCAATCTGATTGAGGTATGGTTTCATACAATTTTCTTATATAATGTAATGACAAAAATAACCAAATAAAACCAAGAAGGAACTATTTTTTCCTTATACAATCGATTGTTTTCAGAACTAACAACGAGAAATAGAACTAGTAACCATAAATAGAACTAGATTAACAATTCCTAAAGAAATTGTAGGTGTGGTTGCTTCGCAGTGGTATCAATTGCTGGAAATTCTATAGAAAGATGGTAATAGGCTATGGTATAGTGTGAGGTGGTAAATAAAATGAAATGGTAATGCGGTATAAAGGGATCTAAAGAAAGTGTTAAAATATGGTGATGCATTTTGTGGTAAGTAGTCTAAAGAACCTGGAAGTGATACAAAGAAGTAATGAATAGTGATGAAAGCACAAAAAGGTAATGTCAAATCATCTGGGATAGTATTGTTAGGTCATAATGTTGTAGAGGAAGGCATTGTGATGTCATAAGCAGTGTAATGTGTTACAGCATCCACATTCTATTGCATCGGTTTTCAAAATGTGCCCATTGACTCCCATTAATTGTTTTGGTGATAAAAGGTCAATTATCAGAAAAAGTATATCTGGTATAAAGGTAAAAAGTAATAGCAACCTGGAGAGTGTATGAAGGTATAATATGAGGTATGAATGGTGTTGATGGTGGGAATGGTGTAGGAGGAGATAGGTTCTCAAAAAGTAGCGGAATAATAATAAGTATGGTGAATAACAATAGGTGTGGTTTCACAACCACACCTAATTAACGATGTGATGTTTTCGGTTCAAAATAGAACTACCAACCAGAGTTCTGCTTGACAACGCAAAAGCATGGCAGAAGGATATTTCGGAAGGATATTTCAATTTCAGCTGATTAAGTCGATAATCAATAAAGAATATATGGCACTCCAGGGTGGTTACCACCCCTGTTGTGCCATATATTCTTGTATACGGCATGTCATGGTTTATATCTTATGTATAGCATGCTAATGGCACAGATAATCATGACTAGCACTGCCAAATAGTAAACTGAAGGTCGACTGGTTTTACCATATATGAATTTATTGCCTCTTTTGTATGGTTCATACCTCTGTGCCACTTGGCACAGTAACCCACACCTGTACCATTTTGATTGTACGGCTACACATACAATCAAAATGCTTGAGGCGTGGGTCTCCGGTTAAATCTTCTACATTCAGCAGAGTTCTATAGTGCTTGAGATTTAAAGTAGTGCCATCCCAGCAAGGAATTGTATTTTACCAAAACATTTCAGGAAGTATTGAGCAATTGTTGCCAACACTTTGTAATATCACCTCAGAACTGAATGGGAATTTAACCAGAATGTTCTTTGAACATCATGCTAGCCCGTTAGCTGGAATGGTGCACGGAGCCCTTCATGTACTCAGTAGGGGCTGTGCATCAGCAGACCATGTGATCTGCGTCTCACAGGTGTTTGCCACACCTGTGATTCTTTCATGGCGCGACTTTCACGACAGTCTGTCAGTGGCGCCTTTGTTCCAGCTGCTCTCTGGAGTACTTCAACATCAAAGCCACTGACTGAAAGGATATAAACAAGGATGCAAAAAAAAAAGATGAGAAATCACAATAGCCATCAACGTGCACGTGTGCTTGATGTAGAGAACGGATGAGGAGCAGCTGAAAGCACAGTCCCTGTGTTAAAGCAGCGCAGGGCTGCGCCTCTTAAATGCTGTACGCCTCTTAAGCTGAAAGTAGCATAGGTGCTGCAGGTCTTAAATGCTGTATATGACAGTAAGCTGAAAGTAGCATAGGTGCTGCAGCTCTTAAATGCTGTATATGACAGTAAGCTGAAAGTAGCATAGGTGCTGCAGCTCTTAAATGCTGTATATGGCAGTAAGCTGAAAGTAGTATACTGTAGGTGCTGCAGCTCTTAAATGCTGTATATGACAGTAAGCTGAAAGTAGCATACTGTAGGTGCTGCAACTCTTAAATGCTGTATATGACAGTAAGCTGAAAGTAGCATAGGTGCTGCAGCTCTTAAATGCTGTATATGACAGTAAGCTGAAAGTAGCATACTGTAGGTGCTGCAGCTCTTAAATGCTGTACATGACAGCAAGCTGAAAGCAGCACAGGGCTGCAGCTCTTAAATGCTGTACATGACAGTAAGCTGAAAGGAGCATAGGTGCTGCAGCTCTTAAATGCTGTATATGACAGCAGATCCAACAGCTGGAGACACACGCAGGCTGTGACAGGGAGAAGACTGTTATCCTCCACACAGCCAATCAAGTTTGGATATACGTCCTGAGAGATACAGGGAAAAAGTGGCAGGTGATTGGTCGAGCCACTGAAATGAAGTAGTCCATTGTCTATATCAGACTGTGTCATTCAGTAGACATCATATCTGTTATGTAATGTGACAGTAATGCTCTTCCATCTTGGCTGTATTGTCCTGCTGACATTTCCGTTTCTGTTCACCTGCCAAGGGACTATAGATGGAAATAAACTAGTGTTCTGTGCATTAACAAATTGACTGCTGTGCATTATCTCTCGTAGCAAAATGAGAAATAAAAACAATAGGACAATAATCAGGAAATAATTATATTGAAAGTAACTGTGACCAGTGAGCAATCTGAAATGCCCACTGGCTGCCTTTACAGTGCCTTGATCATGATGCAGGTGCATTTTCCATTTACAGAAGTAATTTAGCCCTGTCATATTTTACCAGGCACTGGCTACCCGTGTGCAAACTACCCACCTGCACCCAATATGGGTGTTGTAAAATATAAATTTGCATGTAACATTCAGGTGATTCCTAGCTCAGTATAGCTGGCAAGCCTGTTTTTTCACACATGCACATAGTTTGTCTTGGCATTTATGCTTTAATTTCACATTTCTTTTGGACACAGATCATTGCCATATCTTCTGTATAAGAGTTGGTCGAGGGTTATGCACAATACCATTGCCATTAAAACATGTTTTTTATAAGCAATCAATCACTCATCCTGCATCTGCCACTTTCCTCAGGCACAGTGTGTGTATATGCTCGTGACTATGGACTAAAAGTAACAATCTGTTCCGAATGAAAGCTTTGCTCCCTGCAACATATCAATTTGTCAAACTATCATCTTCCACTGCTTTCAGCAGAATTGCTGATGTTGTCAGGTTATAAAAGGTAACCTCCATTCTTTTTTTGGTCTTTATTACCCAATTTTGGATTTCATATTGGATCAACATAATATACAGTCAGATAAAGGATTCAGGGTAATATAAGGTAAAGGGTGATTATCATTCAAAGGTTATCTACAGTAAACATGTTAGTTGCTAAAATGAATTTGAATTTATTAATTGCATAATTTTATGAATTGCTTGTTATATTGTTCTAAAGAGAATGCATTTCCTTGGTTTACTGGAAATTATGTTAATGGAGTTAATGTTATAAAAATGTTATAAAAATAAGCAGCTCTCCCAGACCAGTCCTTTGAAACCCACCGTGTGCAGGGTTATTTAACAGTACCTGCAAGCCCACTGTGAGGAAGTGACAATCGACGCTCGCATAGCTGTTTATTCTCCCAGGTTCCAGCTTCCAGCTCCTTACCTTGGCTATTTATAGCTATTTATCTCCCAATGAGAGGAGTCTGTGGCTCTGGATAAGCCATGAAAAGATGCTAAGGGTAACGCCATTGCATGGGCACTGGGTGCGCACGCATGAATTTAAAGTGCATTGCATGCACACTTCCTAAAGCCATGCAGCGTAAAGAGGCGCGATTCGGCTGCTTCTTCCAGCATGGAAAATGGGGGTGGAACTGCCTATAGACTATAATGTGTTATACACAGCAGTGCCTGACTTTTGTCACCCTTTGGCTTCCATTGCTGTTACTGTAATTAGAAAAGAAGGTGTCAGGAGCACTCCGTGGATATGGAATCATGTGTCTAGCAAAAATATATATTTATTAGGACAATTACATGAAAAAGAACGTGAAAAAGAAAGAAACATGTTACTGGAAGTAACCACTTCATCTCATTCTAACGAGAATGTGTGCTTGAGTGTAATTAAAACTGTGACGCGTGGCTGCGAAATAATGAGGAAACTAAGCAGTTTTGTTCAGTTCTTGCACTAATTAATGGAGCAAAGTGAAGAATCAGTTGAACAACATCAATTAACTCCTTAAATATTTGACTCAGTTCAGATGAAGGCAGGCTGAAGCAGGGCATTTGTGAATTCTTTAGCTGATGCAGTAATACTCCGCTCCTCCATTGGAGAAACAGAGCAGAGCGCAGAGTACACAATTAGCTAGGTCAATGGAGCAGGCTCTCTTCAGTCTGAGTTCGGTTAAATTATAATTTTTATGACTGAATGTACCCTACATTATAGTGGAATGTAATTCTGCTTTCCATTGTTCGGTCTAGAAAGAGAGCCGTCACCTACCGATATCCTCTTGGACAAATACGTTTTTAACTCGGGATGAAGTTCTCTCAGGGTACGATGGTTTCTGCATCCAGCAGTGCACAGGGACCCGCCAGTGGCCTGCTGCAGAGGCCCACCAGCGTTTGGCAATCAGCACTACGCCGGGCCCCTAGTGAACAGTTGAGCTGAGGCAAGGAAGATGAGGATCCCCCATTAAGAGAATGCTACATAGTGACTCCTCCTACTCCTAAAGAACTCCTGCAGTAGCGATCTGCAGAACGCTGGTGGACCTACAGCTGCCACTGACAGTGGACCAATAGATCCTTATTTGCTGGGCAATTGCATGTTGGATGTCCAAGCAAATAATGCTTCTACAGTATGTATTAAAAGAATATCTTTGAGTGAGAAATGTATCGTTCTCATATTTAATCTACTGATAGGATCAGTTCTGGCTGCAGCTGTTCACTATGAACCACACAAACCAACAAGAACAACAAAAGTGACAGTTCTGGCAAACTATGGAAGAAATCAAGTAAAAACCGTAATTTTTTTCCCCCTCGCCTTTGGAAAGTAGGTCAAAAAGGTCCTAAGCCAGGAGATATTTGGAGAGAAATTCATTAAATGTTGACCTCGGGTGCTATGTGCAGTGGAATAGGATTATGGGATGTCGGGAGGGTGAAGTCTTAGGGCAGGAGGATGACCATCGTAATGCCATCTCTCTCTCTCTTTTTTACTGGGTCATGACTATCCAGACTATATTGCTATGTATTAGCAGACACTGCAATAGGGATATACTCATAGACCTGTGGCAGTTTTCCCAGTGATGGCTTATGAAGCTGGAGGCAGACAGCTACCTTACTGCAACAGGATTTTCAGTTCTCTTTGAAGCTTTTTTTAAATTTTTTTTTTACAATTATATTTAGCAAAGGACGCGCATATTAATGCTGCCGGCACTTCTGATAATGTGGCAGACCCCTCAGCATTGTCACATGTGGTCACGTAACAATGATGCTGAAAAAAAGAAAAAGGCAATAAAAACCATGGCAACTTCAACTGTTTGTGTTTGTTTTTTTTGCAAATGTGAAACAGTTGTAGAGTATATTTTGGTTTGATTTGTCACGCTTCAAGCTGAGGTATCTGAATTAAAGCTGGTGTGGTGTCCGGCAGCAAACCCCATTAGAAGAATGTGTGCGTGTGCATGTGTGCGTGTGCATACGTGCATGTGTGCGTGTGCGTGTGCATGCGTGCGTGTATGTGCGTGCGTGTGCGTGCGTGCGTGAACGATTGCTTCCCCCCACGCGATCGTTAGCTCTCAAACATGCGCAATGGCTGAGAGAGATGTCACGCCGCTGAAATCCATGTTCACGCTTGTGATGAGTGCACCGTCTCTGAAACGCGCAGTGGGGACCTAACGTGTCATCGTTTGCAGAGTGGGCCCGCTTCCTTCTCAATCTAAGCCAACAGAAAAGGGACAGTGTGAGTCATTACCCTGGCGGATCTGCGCAAATGCAGTGTCTGCACAGTTCCGCATTCGCGTGCAGCTGCAGGGCCCAGATCTGCCGGCCGAGTGACGGCAATGCCACAGGGTCCAGTACACATCGGGCACCTCCCATCCCTGTGCACAAATGACTATGTTTTTGATGGACGTGACTATTGCAATGTAAAGTTTTCTGACAGTCCCTCATTTTTCTGGGACATCGATTGTATGATTTTAGCTTGTGGGAATTAAGCACAAGTTGCATAAACTGGTCTTTGGTTGTGTGACAGCCTTGGTCCGAGGCAGTAGTCTTCACTGTCGTTTACTGGATGAATGTATTAATATACGAGTTTAACGTTTCCACCTCATTATAAACATGTGTTTGACAGAGGGCGGGTCCTGATCAGACCACTTCCTGTGCCCCCCATGTATTTAATGATTCGCTTGGCAGATGCCCTTGCTAAAGGTAACAGAGCTGCAGCAATATATGCTGAGGTTCTTCTGAGGCAGCAGGTCAGGTGGTCCTTGCTGGACCGGGTCAAGTCCCGCAGTCGGGCTTAAGGAGGCTAACAGCAGGGGGGGAAATGGCTGAATAATAGCTCTCTCCACAACCTGTCAGGACCCCCTCTTTATATTAAATACCCACCCCTCTAGCCTAAGATATAGCTGATGATTAATGAACTTGGTCAGCCTCCATGGTTGAAGGGTTTATATTTGTTTTAGCAGGACAACTGTTCTCACCACACGCTTATGGTGAGATATATACAGCCGGGCTGCAGACCTGTCTGCCAGTCATAAACGTCTATAGCAGGGCGATGGACAACCTTACTGGAGGAAGCAATTACTACCATGCTGTGTCCCTTTATAATGCCTGGCTTATCACATATAGAATAGAGCATTTCTGAGAGAGAGTGAGAGAGAGAGAAAATAGCTTGTAAGAATAGCTGTTTTTGTTATTTAAACCACTGCTCTTATTCCATTCCATTGCAGGACCTATGAGGAAGGTGTTCAGGTTCTCTTAAGGTTACTGTCACATGGGACTAAAAGACGAGAGGCTCACTGTTTGTTTAATTTCGGTCGATCACCGATTTGATTTGTCCTTTAAGCCTGTGTTTTTTTTTCTTCTTTCTTCATCATGGCCCTTCTGTGACACAAGCTAAAGACCACAAAGTGCCAGTTATGTAAGACAGGAAAGGAGAAGGGCAGAGGACCTGAGAGGCACACAGAGCTTCACAGTGTTCAGCACACAGAGCCTCACAGTGCTCAGCACACAGAGCCTCACAGTGTTCAGCACACAGAGCCTCACAGTGTTCAGCACACAGAGCCTCACTGTGTTCAGCACACAGAGCCTCACAGTGTTCAGTACACGGAGCCTCACAGTGTTCAGTACACGGAGCCTCACAGTGTTCAGCACACGGAGCCTCACAGTGTTCAGCACACAGAGCCTCACTGTGTTCAGCACACAGAGCCTCACAGTGTTCAGTACACGGAGCCTCACAGTGTTCAGTACACGGAGCCTCACAGTGTTCAGTACACGGAGCCTCACAGTGTTCAGCACACAGAGCCTCACAGTGTTCAGCACACGGATCCTCACTGTGTTCAGCACACAGAGCCTCACAGTGTTCAGTACACGGAGCCTCACAGTGTTCAGTACACGGAGCCTCACAGTGTTCAGCACACGGAGCCTCACAGTGTTCAGCACACAGAAGCTCAGTGTTCAGTATACAGAGCCACACAGTGTTCAGTACACAGAGCCTCACAGTGTTCAGCACACAGAGCCTCACAGTGTTCAGCACAGAGCCTCACAGTGTTCAGCACACAGAGCCTCACAGTGTTCATCACACAGAGGCTTACAGTGTTCAGTACACAGAGCCTCACAGTGTTCAGCACACAGATCCTCACTGTGTTCAGCACACAGATCTTCACTGTGTTCAGCACACGGAGCCTCACAGTGTTCAGTAAACGGAGCCTCACAGTGTTCAGCACACGGAGCCTCACAGTGTTCAGTACACGGAGCCTCACAGTGTTCAGCACACAGAGCCTCACAGTGTTCAGCACACAGAAGCTGTGTTCAGTATACAGAGCCACACAGTGTTCAGTACACAGAGCCTCACAGTGTTCAGCACACAGAGCCTCACAGTGTTCAGCACACAGAGCCTCACAGTGTTCAGCACACAGAGCCTCACAGTGTTCAGCACACAGAGCCTCACAGTGTTCAGTACACAGAGCCTCACAGTGTTCAGTACACAGAGCCTCAGTGTTCAGCACACAGAGCCTCACAGCATCACTGTTGTTGCCAACATTTCTGGCCATCGACATAGAACGAGACCTATGATTCTATTCAGAGGTGCCAACATATGGCCCACAATGCAGTAGGTGTGCGAGCGTGCTGTGTGGTGTTCGTTAAAGGGTAAGTTCGCTATTTTGGACCTTGGACCCTATTTGCGGTCCGTCTTCCATGAACCTGACCCATGAAGTCCATTTTTTCGCTGATCGGTCCAGTATTGAGTTCGGTACAGATTTCCTGTAGGCTCTCACTGGGCTACAATAGAAGTCAACGGGGCAATTAGAAATGTTATGGAAAAACAACGATAAATGTGCTTTTATAGCTCAGTGTGTATTCTTACGGTCTCAGTATGCTCTCCTGTGAAATGTAAGCTATCGCAAACGCAAACCGAACGTTGAAACAACAGTTCCATTTGAAACATAACTATTTCTCCGACCGCACTACCTCGCACTGTAAACTTCCGCAGTCTAGCTACGTTGTAGAGAGGCCGCTTGAAAAGCAGTTGATCACAAATCCTGACCTCCTGTTGGAGTTTACTAGCTAGTAGCCTACAGCAGAAATATTTGTAACGCAGTGTTTGTAATCATCATTTGTAATAATTTATCACAGCAATGGTGCGCGAATGTGCATTCCCCGGTTGTGGGAATAAAATGTCTGGACGCTCAAATAGCCTACCAGTTTTCACAGGCTTCCGTTCTCTGACCCAGAAAGATTGAGACTTTGGCTGGTTGTCTTACGGATCGACATAAACACTCCAGTCAATCAACTCCGTTTGGCAGACTCGCGAGTTTGTGGAGCGCATTTCGACGATACTGATTTCTGTAACCGCAAATCAGAAGCAAAACACTGGTGGCTAAAGAACACGCGCTGTTCCTCGTGTCGGACCTGCAGCACTATCAAGCACCGGAGCGGAGGTGAGTTATATTTAGCTATAACGTTACTAACATTATTTTTTTATTTTTTTTGAGCGCGTCCTCTGACCCAGCACTCATACCAACTAACAAAATCCGAGCTTGACATAAGTTGGTTTCTTGTAACAAAACTGTCGGAAACGTTCATCAACTATAACTTTTTACAATTCTATAATGTTTTATTTACAAATGCTTGACGCATGGTGTCCTGTCCAAAGTTCTCATCTATCACATATCTGTTGGCAGTCATAGTGTAATGGTAATCAATGGAGATGATTCAGTGTCATCCACGGATACATCCAGGTTTTCAATGGCATTCGGTAGCAACAGATCCCACTCCCTACAACACAAACTTTCCTCCTCTCTGGGCATCTGCTTGCACCTCTTGCAAGAACACCAAAAGTCCCCCGAAATTCTTGGTCTAGCCTCGGCAGCGACTTCGGATAAAATTACCTGCGCAGCTTCAGCCTCTCTCTCTTCTCTTGCTCTCTTATCATCCATCTCTTGTAGTTCCGTGTCCGTGTATTCTGGCTCAAATCTGTAGCCAGTAACGTCAAAGTCAAAATCGAATTCTTCGTCTTCGTAATCATTATAGTCATCCATCATCCAAGTTTTTTTGTGGAAATTGTAGCCTACGTTGCTGCAGGTAAACAAACGCAGACTGCTCAACTAGATAGTTTCGTAAACGGCCGGCACACCTTCCCGCTCCCCTACCCCCGACACATAGTACTCCGCGGGAGCAGCGAAAACAAGCAACAGAGAAATGCTTACTTCCAAGCCATGCCAAGCACGTAAAAATGTTCGGATTGAGATACATTTCACAGGAGAGCATACTGAGACCGATAACAATACACCCTGAGCTTGCCGTCTCATTTATTGTACATGAAAGCACATTTATCTAACATTTCTAATTGCCCCGTTGACTTCTATTGTAGCCCAGTGAGAGCCTACAGGAAATCTGTAGCGAACTCAATACTGGACCGATCAGCGAAAAAATGGACTTCATGGGTCAGGTTCATGGAAGACGGACCGCAAATAGGGTCCAAGGTCCAAAATAACAAACTTACCCTTTAAGGAAGGACAGCTGTCGGGGATCAGACAAATTCACCAGTGCGCATGCCTCGGGCACGTTTTATTTAATTAAGTAAATAATTAATGTTACTTTTTGTAGAAGGTTAGGGCGGCTTGATGTGAAATTTCATGATATTGATCTCAGTAACTCTTGCCTCGAGATATAAATAAGGACATTCGGGCCAAACCCAGGACAGATCCGTTATTACAAAATCTGTGGAACTTCCAAGATTACTACACAGTATAGCCATTTTTGCATTGCTTAGTTATGAAATCCGTCAAAAGCTTTTAATAATAAATGTAGTAAATTATGGTTTTAGGAGAGTCTGATAAAGAATGAGGACACATTCTACGCTTTGAGGAACCATTGGAAAGTCTGAAAGAACCAGAGAGCTGAGGCAGCTGTGTCATGTGTACGACGTGTTTCTAGGATAACAGACAGACAGCAGTCAGGTTAATTCTTTAATTACAGTGTTGTGCTGCCCAGAACTGATGTGTAGTCATAGCAACAGATCCTTGATAACAGTGATTTTCATCCGGCTGGCCAGGCTGTCTGAATAACTTGCATTTAGCCGAGTGCATTTTGTTCTAAGCTGGGACAAGGATGAATGTACCTGCTCATTAAAATCTTCATTCAAACAAAGGTCCCTTATTTATATTTTTTTTAACCTTTAGTCATCTTTGATTACTAGATCACACAACATAGTTGTCAGAGCCGCAAATGGCATCTAATGAAACGTGTTTTGCGTGTGGAAACGTGCAGTAGTACCGGTTACCGCTGGATTTTTATTCCGCCTGAGGAAGCGCTTGTGTTAAAATCACACTCTTCTTCTCACAATAAATTAGGACGATCCTCAGCTGTGAAATCAACCTTTCTAGAGTCAGGATTTTAAGTGTTTTATTTGTCTGGAATATTTTCTGGTGCTGCGCCTACAGGATGACGAATGACTAATGACGCAGTGCAGGCCTCTCAAACCTCAACTGTGAAAGCACCAGTCCTCAACTGTGAAA
Source organism: Synaphobranchus kaupii (assembly GCA_029718625.1). Lineage (NCBI taxonomy): Eukaryota > Metazoa > Chordata > Actinopteri > Anguilliformes > Synaphobranchidae > Synaphobranchus > Synaphobranchus kaupii. The sequence continues at coordinate 61,346,165 of CM056380.1, forward strand.
GCAAAACAAAACATTCAAATAAAACTATTCATGAGACCACTAAAGTACAGACATATTCCAAAAATAATGATCTATGGACAGAATATGGATAGAAATATGAAAGATGAGGAGAAAAGCTAGTTATGGAACTCTCATCTGGCCTAAGTTATGGGCAGTATAGCATACACAAAAACGTGTTCATCACAGAAATTTCAAACATACGACTACCAATGAGTTGTGGTAATGTATTATATTAACTTAATATTCAGATCAGATTTGCACTTAAATTACCTAGGCCATCTGTTGATCAAGAGGGACTGTCACCCCACCCTTCTGTTTTACAATTATCATTCATATTTGTGTTTACCTGCATGTGTGTGTGTGTGTGTGTGTGTCTGCGTGCACATGCGTCAGCATGTACTAGTGCTTGTATGTGTACATATAGGTTTGGGTGTCAGCATGTTATTGTGTGTGTGTGTGTGTGTGTGTGTGTGTGTGTGTGTGTGTGTGTGTGTGTGTGTGTGTGTGTGCGTGTGTATGCGTGTGTGTGTGTGTGTGTGTGTGTGTGTGTGTGCGTACAGATCTTATTTTTGTATGTGTGTTGAGCTGACAAACGGCAGCAGACCGGTTCCCACACCAAACACATTCTATCACACATAGTTTCTGCTATTCCTCAATTCCGCAAGGCCTGCTGGGGTTGGAAAAAGACGTGGGATATGTGTGAACCAGACAGAAAAAGCAGCCAGAGAAGGGTGGAGTATTTATCTCCTGGAGGCTGAAGCAGACTGAATCAGACTGAAGTGGGCTGAAGCAGGCTTGAGTGCCTGTCCCCAGCACTCCTGCAGTACACACTGACATGAGCAAGAGGAAGCTCAACGTGAACGCATCGCTGGTGTCACAGTGACAATCCAATCACAGCCACCGGTTCAGAAATTAGACCTGCTCCTGGCACCTCCACCTGTGTTCTGCTTCGTTTCAGGACAAACAATATTGCAGAGAAAGGGCAGACTGTTTAGGGCAGATACGGAAATGACAATGTTGCCAAGATGGGTTAACTTAATGACTGTGATATGAATACAACGCAGGGAAAGAGAAAGGATAAAAAACAAGCCAAAGAAAGCGTGCTGATTTAGAAACAGTAGTGCAAGAACTGTGCGAAGAATAGGACCTGCATATTTATTTATTTTTTTAAACTTATTACCACCATCTCATCTTAGTGTTTGGAAACACTACCAGATCCACATAACGGAGATATGCTGCAATGCATTCTGGCAAAGATGGCTTTAAGTGCGTCTTGAGCCTTCTAAACAATGGGCAAAATGGACAGACTGCTGGGTAGTTCCTCCTGTTAATGCACTGTTGACTGTTCTAGTCCATGGATGGGTCCCCAGTTCTGGTATTGAATCTGGACCATCCTTGTGGCGACTGTGGCCGGCAGCCCTGCAGTGCGATACACAATTGGTTTCAGTCGGCCAGCATTCCAGCTTCCGATTGCATACTAGTGACCCCAGATGGTCAATTAGGTGCCAGCAAGTCAACCTGCTGAGCCGCACATTAAGTGTGTCCTCTTACTCATGTCTATGTGATCCTGACTTGACTTGAGAACAGTGGTGTGGTAAGACATGCCCCACAGTTGCGTGATTGTCTGTGGTAAGACATGCGCTACAGTTGCGTGCTCGTGTGTGGTAAGACATGCCCCACAGTTGCGTGCTCATCTGTGGTAAAACATGCGCTACAGTTGTGGGCTTGTCTGTGGTAAGACATGCGCTACAGTTGTGGGCTTGTCTGCGGTAAGACATGCGCTACAGTTGTGTGCTTGTCTGTGGTAAGACATGCGCTACAGTTGCATGCTTGTCTGTGGTAAGACAAGCGCTACAGTTGTGGGCTTGTCTGTAGTAAGACATGCGCTACAGTTGTGTGCTTGTCTGTGGTAAGACAAGCGCTACAGTTGCGTGCTTGTCTGTGGTAAGACAAGCGCTACAGTTGTGTGCTTGTCTGTGGTAAGACAAGCGCTACAGTTGCGTGCTTGTCTGTGGTAAGACAAGCGCTACAGTTGTGGGCTTGTCTGTGGTAAGACATGCGCTACAGTTTTGGGCTTGTCTGTGGTAAGACATGCGCTACAGTTGCGTGCTTGTCTGTGGTAAGACATGCGCTACAGTTGCATGCTTGTCTGTGGTAAGACATGCGCTACAGTTGTGGGCTTGTCTGTGGTAAGACCTGCGCTACAGTTGTGGGCTTGTCTGTGGTAAGACATGCGCTACAGTTGTGGGCTTGTCTGTGCAGAGGTTGCGGTAATGAGTGCTGATAAATATGATTGGGCATTTCAAATTATGGATAAAAAGGGGAAAAGCATAAAAATCCTGCCATACTAATTCATGAATATTGCCAAACACTTACCCAACCCAAACTCTTAAATGAGAGGGCACTAAAATCATTGAATATTTGTTTATTTGATTCAGTTTTGTTTGGATATTCATTTAATTTGACTATTATTTATTTTTTTGGCAGAAACCGTCATTTAGGGTGACTTGCATAACAAATATTCTTAGTACAATCCCTTTACAAATCTGGATATTTACTGAAGCGATCAATACCGAAAATCTCAGTGCCCCCCTAGCTATTTCACTCTGCCACCCATGGTAGGTCTTACTGGCACATCCGTATTTATTTATCATAATTTATTCATTTTTTTACAGCTCTTATATCGGCTGGCTGTTGCAGTGCCTCTTGTAGAAGTGTAAAGCTTTGGGACAGGTAAGAATCTAATACCAGAATAAGGACTACAGATTTCTCAGTGATTTTGGATTTTACTGATTTGTTAGAATGGGAAGGACACCACATTTCCTTTATTTATTGTTCAGTTGTTTTATACGGTTATTTTGGGAGTGAAGAACCTGACCTTTCTTAAGGTGAACATTCCTTTGTTTCTACTGCATTACCATCGCAAGAACCTCGAGAGGTCAAGTCAACAGCAAACTGCATACATTAGGACCACAGAAGGGCAATTAGAGAATAAAGTTCACATTAAGAGCATTTAACAGGGCTAGTGAAGAAGCATTCACGCAAGTGAAAACCAGACAGCACAAGGATTCACAGGTAACTGAGCACATACACAGAGCATTGCAGACTGTTGCTTAAAAATGTGCAGATACAGATCAAGCGAAGCATCTCACTGAGCGCTTAATGCAGTTTGTTTGTTGTGAGTTTGGTTTGTTTTGTGAATGAGTGAATATGACTTGTGGTGCCTGTGTGTATTTGGGGGGAGGGGTGGGTTTAATTCTGTTTATATACTGTGGTGTGGTGTAGTTTCCTGAAGACTGCAGTCCCAGGAGAGTTGGAGACTCATTTCTCAGCACTGTCTGAAGTCTGTTCCAGGCAGGACAGGCACAGGGGTGTGTTAATATTTCATAGCAGAATAATATAACCTCCTCAGGACAGGAGTTGGGTTCATTGTCATCTTCATTTTTTCATTCCAGCATAACTAGTTATACTCATGGGTGTGCACATAAACAAACAAACAAACGCACGCACGCACGCACGCACGCACGCACGCACAGTACTACTAGTCTGCGTAAATATCTATCCACATAGAACTCACTCTTGTTCCCCCTCAGACTTTAAACGTGAGACAGGGTGCACATATAAGGCAACTCAAATCAGAAAGATAAGGGGCCAAAATGATCATTTATGCAATTGTATGGCTGTGTCAAAACACACAGTGCTGTTTGTCCTCTCTGATCTAAATGTCTGTGTCATTCTTTCTTGTAGCTTCGATGCATCTTGACCCCAGCTTTCCTTGGATCCAGCTCTAGGCGTTTGGGAGTGACCATATCGTCCCAGCCTTCAAAACCCCGCCAACTTCAGAAAGCACTGTTTCCCCTGGAAACCTCCCTACCTTGGTTGCTTGGTTCTCATTAAAGTAGGCCACACCCCCAAGCCTCCTACAAGCTTTGTCATTGCATATCAAGGACCTGGAATTACCAATATGGAAGTCCAATATGGAACTCTCTCTCTGTTGCCAATGGAATAGTCCTACCTCCTTGAACAGAATGCATAAAAACAACAGGACACACACACACACAAAAAAACTTAAATAAAAAAGCATCCACCCAAATGTTTACAGAAACCGCTACAATTAGCTGAGAAAATTCAAATTCATCCCTGCCCCCACCCTCGGGTCCTCCCCGCCCCCACCCTCGGGCCCACCCCGTCCCGAACACGGCCCTCCGGTCCTGGAAATTCATCATTTCTGCGAGGCAGCAAGACAGAAATAATTGAATATTCCTCTGCTTCTCTCGCCAGTAAAACCCACACAATTATGCTCCATTCCCCGCACAGCCTTGAGTGAGTGTTCATCTCCACTAAAGGTACTGCTTCAGGCATAGTGCTGTTCATCTGTCTGTGAGCGGACTGAATTGCACACCCTATACCAAGCCCAACAGCTACTTTGTAACCCCCCTGTGATATTTTTTTAATTTTTTGTTGACAGATATATTTAAAAAAAGACTTAAATCTTTATGTTTTTAACAGAAAATTACAAAGTAGTTTACTGCTAGTTTTCTAAATACAATTATAACCACTATTATTTTTGATGTACTGGTATTATGACAGAAAAATGCTTACTAAGAGATGTACGTATGATATAATAAAGGGTCTTTATGTAAAAGGCTTATCAAAGAAAGGTTGATTTTTGGAATGGTGTTGTAGTGTATGCCGCCATGGCAACCTGCCCCCTTGCCAACCTCATAAAGCAGTGATAAAAAAATGTGAAGGGATTATTTATTCATGTAGTTGCCTTCCAGGGGTTCACAAACGTAGGCACGCCGGCATGCACACGCTGACTGGATCCAGCTCTAATTCAGGGTCTCATGATAGAGGAGTCTGGGTCTGTACTCTTACAAAATATTAGTAAAGGTTTATTTTTACTTAAGTAAATCAAGTTTATTTTTAAGTATATAGTAAGTAAATATTTAAATACTTTTTAAAACTAAATTGAACCATTTTAAGCATACTTAAGGTATTTCATGGAACTATACTTTAATTATACCATTTATGAACTACTTCTAAACTTTGTATCCTTTAAGTACTTTAAAAGCCTGATCTAAGTTTACTTAAAGCAAAAGTGCACTTTAAATACACTACCTGGGATATAGTTCAGAAAAAGTGTTGTTTGTAAGAGTAGCTTTTAGTTCCACTGCAAACCCTCGGCCATAACCACAAGCCCTCTGACATGGTGCTGTGAGCCAATGAGACCAGCATAGCTAATAACGGAGCGCTTTTATATAGTGCCTTTCCAAGTATCTCAATCTATTTTACAGTGGGGTGGGGGGGTGCTGTGCAACCCTTATCCGGGTGAAGCATCCAGCCATTTTGTGCCAGAATACTCAGACACAGCAGATGTGAAGAGGGAGGGATTTATTCAGCCAATTAAATTGGTACATGATTATATGGGTAGATTTGGAAAGCGATACTGAGTCTGAGAATGTAGATAGGACACCAGGGAACCCCCCAGTCTTTGAGATAAGCACCATGGGACCTTTAAAGGCCACAGTGAGTATCAGTCAATTTAACATCTCAATCAAAATATTGATTGACCTCCTGCAGCGCAGTGTCCCCATCACTACACTGGGGCATTGATTTTTTTTTCTTCTTTGTACGGAGGAAAGACTCCTCCAAACACAAGGAGGAGCTATGCAGCTATTTACCTGCGGGGGCTAGCGGATAGTCGCAAAGAGCCAAATGTGCATTTGGGCTGCTTCACTTTCAGGTTGAGTTCAAGCACAGCGACATTCCCTTTAATGAGCTATTGAACAGACTATGCGCCATCTGTCGCACTGTTAAAACCAACTTACGGCCCCACTGGGACCTGCTCAGGCTTCCTGCTGGACTCTTGGCTCGTCATGTACCCAGAACGACCCTTTTGACAATGACTGTACAGACGGTGTTAGGAAGAGTCCGAGCTGCTCTGCACCTTCCGCTGTCAGGATGTACAAAACGGAGACTGGTCAGCTGAAACTCCTGGATTAGGCCCTCCACTAAGACCTACGCTTGCTTCCTTGTGATAAACACAAAGTGGAGATTTTCTATCACTGAACCTTTGAATATATTGTGTTTAATGCAGTATGTGCAAAAACCTCTGCAGTATTTTGCTTCCAAAGGTGTCATTGTGTCTCACAATAGAAATAAAAAAGTCAAGTATAACAACAACAACAATAATAATAATAGTAATAATAATAATAATTTATCAAATATGGTCTTTTAAGAAGTAATTGTTCAAGTGAGCGAAAAATATATCAAGGATAAAGGATAAGTAGTTGGTGCAGTCGATAGCACTGTCGCATCACAGTAAGAAGGTCCTGGGTTTAAATCCAGGCCAGGGGCCTTTCTGTGTGGAGGTTGCATGTTCTCCCCATGTTTGTGAGTGAATAGTGTGTGTCTGCGATGGATTGGCGACCAGTCCATGGGGTATTCCTGCCTCTAGCCCAATGCATGCTGGGATATGCTCCAGCCCCCCCCCACCCCGCCCATGACCCTGACCAAGAATAAGCCTCAATTTGACTGTTAATTGGACCGAGGCCTGATAACGGATGGATGAAACGGATTGGATAAGTAGTTAAAACAGGCCACAAACTGCAGTGTGAACATTGTGGGTTTATGCCTCGTATCGTTTCCATTGCATTATTTAACACCACACTATTTTAGAAGATCTTGAAAATCTACCATCAAGTAACACGCGGGTCATAAATGTGCCACATAATCAGGTTCTTTACTGTTCAGACATTGCCTCGTGGCAGAGCCAGTTCATACATGCAAATCTAAAAGGAAAAGGCACATTTTTGCTTCTCTCATCAAAATGATTTTTTACTCATGTGCAACACTGAATAACCCTTTCCTGCCTCTCTGTTAGATGTTAGAGTCCTGATAGTTGTGTAGGCACAGTATACACCCACATTGTATTCAAAGACCCACTAAGAGGTCAATTTGATGTAACTTATCAGTTTTTTTTTATATCGCTTTGAAAAAGTAGACCAACATATCACTCCGGCCAAACGTGACCAAGGTCGGTGAAATGAGTCACAGTAAAGAAGAAATAAATGGTGTGCTTTTATTCTCTGTTTAAGATTTTATTGCAGAGATTGAGGAAAGGATAAGGGGGCCGTTACGTATACATTACAGCCAAGAAATAGACTTCGTCTATCGATCCAGGCACAATGCAACCCCTTAATACAAAGATGAAATCAATTTCCCTCACCTGCCACTGTGGTGCTTTTCAGGGGAAAAATATATTGATCAACTTCTGGGCTGTGACAATACTGCTAAAGCACTACACTGCCATGGGAAATGACCCAATGCTAGGTTTCTTTATACAAGTGGACAATATCCAAAATACCCTCTGAGACACAGGGTTACTACTGGGGGTGATTGGGCAGGTAGCCAAAAGCAGCAGTGTGTGTGTGTGTGTGTGTGTGTGTGTGTGAGCGTGGACACATACGTATATGTTTGTTTGTGTGTGTGCCTGTACATGCGTCTGTGTGCTTATGAGCCTGTGTATATGTGTGTGTGTGTGTATAAGCCTGTATGTGCCTTTGTGTGTGCCTGTCCACATGTGTGTTGTGTGTGTGTGTGCCTGTGCATGTGTGAACTTTGTGAAGGTGTACGTTCAGCAGGACCTCCTGGACGGGAGTGTATATTGGGGGTAGGGGGGTGCGGGGGTGGGAGCATTGCGTGTTGCAGGCTGATTAAGACGTATCACTGTCTGCAGGATCTGGAGTCATGCTGCAATGCAGTAACACTGAGCCGTAATGTCTGCTGGCTCACATCTCCCCGGCTATCAATCTATTCATCAAGCTGGAATCAGATAATCTATAAACATCTCACAGACACAACACAGGTTTAACCATATATTTATTCTAATATTTATTCAATATTTATGAAGTGGAAGTGAATGACTAGGAGGTCTGACCACGGACATTTTCAAGACAACCAGAGGACACTGATTTCAAAATCCACTCTTATTCAAAGACACACACCCCTTGATTCAATCAAAAGTCAAAACAATTTGCTGTTGAATAAAAAAGCTAATATTTTCAGATTAATAATGATTTCTCCTTTAAAATAAAAAATGTATTTATTTTTTTTAAATCCAGGGATCACTTTTAAAATAGATTTATTAGGCTATAACTTAAAAAAAGATATACTTTGATTAAACTGAGGGGCAAGATGCTAGAGAACTACTAAACATATTGGGCCTCATTTATCAATATGGTCGTAATTTGACGGATCCAACTTGCGTACGAAATTCTCACGTGTGATTCATCAAAGTTGTATATGACTGATCTGAGCGTAAATATATGTTAAATCAGACTTGATCTTATATTAGGAAGCGCGTTCACATCATTATGAATTACCATACCCACACGCCCATTTTATTATTTGGCAAGGCCACCTCCTTTAAAACCAACGCGGTTTTCTAAGCTTCATGCTTATGAAAACATGAAAATAAATGTGTGCTTATTTGGAGCATTAGTAGAGGTGTGCAGCCTAGCTCAAAAGCTGCTATGTGGCAGAGGATAAACAGGGCTAAAATGCTTCCTCTCAACTGCGAACTACAGCTGAGATAAAAATTAAAAAAGAAAATAAACAAAAGTTCTGCCGGATGGTACAGGAAATGGCATCTCGGACCTCTCGTCTGCAGGAGAGGGTGGATGATATCACTAGGAAAGTGGCCGTGAGTGATAGAAGATGCGACTGCGACTTCATTTGTCAAGATTGAAATATTCTCTCACAGAGATAATGATTGCGACGTTTGCTAGGACTTCTAGGCTAAAACTAGATCGGATTTATAGAAAAAATATGAAAACAGTTTTGCGTCTTGAATACAACATGACTGGTGATGTGTAATTATTTTCATATGGCTGTCTCCAATAAATCCTTATACAGAGGCGATTTTCTGATGTAATCATTTTAACCGGCTCCTGCTTCATTCCATTTAGGCTGCACATGATGAGAAACTAATGGCGATTAAATGAATAGTGATTAAAAATCATTACTATTTTTGCCAATTGGGCTACACAACGTACGTCTACAGCACAGCCACAACGCGTAGGTCAAGTGCATTTTAAATTATTGCCCAGATGCATGAACTACTTTTAATATTTTCATAAATGGAATGACTTGGACGTGCCATTTTTATGATTAGGCAGGCTATACTCATTTAAAGCGAACTCTGATTTTAAATCTCACATAACCCATAACCTATATTTTTCAAAGAGCACCTTTTTGTTTATCACTTGTTGACTCCGCAGTTGTCTGAACAAAAGTTATTTGTTTTCATTATAGGCTTCACGACTATTGTTACCTCGCTGTTCATTGCATGCAATGTCGCTGCCTCGCCACTGGGAAAAGCGTAGGCTACGCAAGGTCACGAGCTGTAGTCAGATTTCATCGTACCGTACACCCACGTTCATTTTGATAAAGAATTTAAAAAATGAGGCCCATTGTGTGGGTATTTAGATTCAGGTGTCCTCGTGCACTTTTCAAAAACCCAAATTGTTGCACCAGCTGTCTGTTATAACAGCTGTGACATTTCAAATAAAGTCATTACACAACATGCAAAAGGGACAACAGTTTAATAAAAACTGTATATCCCGCGGGGATGCCTATGAAATGAATCAAAAGTAAAAGCACATTTATCTAGTGAAATATCAATAGTGAGGCAATCACTGTATTAAATGTTCCAAAACAAGTTTTAATGGTGCAAACAACATATTAACATAAAGCACACTGTGTAGAGCCTTGCTTTTGTGCATCACGTGATTGCTATACATGGCCAGGACCTTTGCAGGCTGAAATGTTGTTTGTACCACAAAACCTATTTTGGAGTATTTAATACAGTGTGCTGGTACCTCTTTTCCCTCATCAGCCTGCTTCTTACCCCTGGTACCTATGGAACTTCAGATGTGTGCTAAAAGTAAATTTTCTCTCTACCAAAAGTCAACGGCTCTCATTGCGGAGCAATGATGCAGTCATGCAGAGTTTGTTGGATGATGTACAGAAGAATCAAACTCCAGTCTCTTATCCGGTAGCATCTGACTGCATCTTTCTGAGCAGGGTGCTAACGGATACATTGAAGTACAGCAAAGGACTGTATTTCTCAGTTCAGCTCGGTTTCCAATCACACCAGGTACTCTTGGACGGTATTGCTCCATTGTGCTGCTTGAAATTCACAGGGGTGAACGATCCCATGCAGTTACGAGCACTGTGCAATCATTTAAATACCAGTGAACAAATGAATAGCCTACTTTATAGGCATATAAGTAGAGCTCGAAAATAATTTTGTGGAAAAGTGTTTGAAGTTGGTCCCATGGCACTATTTTACAGCGAGCTCACCGGCTGCACTCCACATCGTTAGCTTTTACAGGTCGAGTCATGAATACATCCAGCCTATATGCATGGAACACCATCCCCGGGCGATTGGCTAATCACTGGATTATTAAAGAAGCCAAGGTTTATGCGTATGGCTGCTAGAGGATTAGACTTTGAGGAGCAGGTAACCGTTTTCTGAGTTCAGGAACGACTCGTACTGGCAGCAGGATGAATGCAATCATGCGGTATTAAAAGACCCTGCTTTAAAACAGCAGAGGATTTGCCAGCAGGAAGATGTCATCTACTACCCCGCATTCACTTGGGATTTTAATAATGCAAATTATTTCCCCTCATTCTCCTCTGGCTCCCATAGGCAGAATCTACAGCCTCCAAGGGAATGAACCGCAAGTGTGAAAGCACGACTTGGATCACTGTGCATGTCCATTCATGATTTAATTAGGCATTTTATTTCTGGAACTATTTGAATTCACATCATTTGAGTCAATCTCACTCCCTTCACTTGCATACAGAAGCCAAACTAAGGTCAGATGCAAGTGAAAAGTGCATGTAGAATAAAACATTATTCTTGTATTTTAAATGTAATATTTTCAAATGAAGAGTATTTAAATGTAAGGAACTATCTGAAAACACTCTCAGAAAGCATTGGAAGAAAGAGCTATGACAATTTCACTTTTGATTTGACGGCCATTTAAGAATGCTATTAAATCCATTTACATGTTGATGTGGATTGCCAATACGTTTTTTTATTGCAAAGAAAAATGCAAAAAGAAAACTGAAACAGCTATTCAGCCTATTAGGCTCACTGCGTTAACCCTGCTCTCCAGGGCCTCTGTCTGTAATACATGACCTGGAGAGCGCTTTCACAGATTGACAACTCCCTTTTAAAAAACACTTCCTCATATATGCACGATTCATCTTTCCACCACCTCCCCACCTTCTGCTGACAGAACTCAGCCTAAAGTATCTACTCGTGAATTTTGTTAAGCTTCTTGATTCATTGAAAACCCACCCACCCACCCTCCTCACACACACACACACACACACACACACACACACACACACACACACACACACACACACACACACACACACACACACACACACACACACACACACACACACACACACACACACACACACACACACACACACACACACACACACACACATATATATAACATTTAAATTTGGTATCCCTCAAACAGCAGCTCTTTTACGGCCTACATAGAGACATCTTCCAGACCGGTTTCCTCCACACCCTGTCGGGGGGGTACGGACTGAGTGATGGACAGCATCGGTTTATTTACACGTCTGTGCGTGTGCGTGTGAACGCGTTCGCGTTTAAAACAGATCGCAGACGACTGAGGTGATGGGAGCTTTTAATAGTTAGTTGTGAGGTGCGGCTCCATGACATTTTACACGGCTGTAAGACAACAGCACAGTCCAATAGCAGAGTAGGGGAAGACAGCACACGCATTCACTGTTACATGCACTGTCTAAGCTCCACCATATTAAACAATCAATCTCAAACAAATTCATTTGGATTTTACTTTTTTTATTTTTATTACTGTGTTAGCGGGTTGGGAGAAGGGGGGGGGGGGGGGGGGGGGGGGGTGAAATCACAGCGGCGGTTTCCCGGGAAACGTAAAGCAAGTGAATTAATCTGCAATTTCCTCAGTAAAGGTTTCCAGCATTCAGAATAGCTCGCATTAGACAAAGACAACACACTTTCAGACTTAGCTTGGTACTCGACAACAGTTCCCCCTATGAAAGCTTGATTGGTCTGAAAGATTACACTGACGAATAATTGATCCAGAACAGTAACTACATTGACAGAAGGTCTGACTATTCTGGGTCTGACTATTCTGGGTCTGACTATTCTGGTTTCGCAAAGGGCCCGAATACAGTCATTCCCCACAACTGCACCCTCTTCTCATTAATAAGAAATTAATTGGCCAACTCTCACTACCCTGTTGTGTCTCTCCGCACAAGATAGGAGTGACAATTCATCTCCAGATTTAAATAGAGATTGTGGCTCTGGCACAATCTTAGCACTTCCTTTAATCCTAGATACGTTGCCAGGTTGGTTGGATATGTGCCAGTCAGGCTAGTGGAATATGGCTGTCAGGAAAATTCACTATGCTAACAGCACAGATGATTGTACCGTCCCCCTCAGTACCACCATTAGTGCACCAGAATGCTTGTTCAGTGGCAGAATGCGCTTTAACAATGAGAAACAGCTCAATGTAAGTGTGGCCCCCAGAGGTAGAGACTGGCCTGTCATGGCCTGACATTTCCTGCATCAGCTGTTGCTATATCTGCAGACAGCTCCGCCGGGCCATGACCGCATGTGGTCCTGATTCCAACGCAAGCTGTCAATCTCACAAACAAGCCTGTCTGGATCTGAGATATTGGTTTTCAGTACTCAGCGTGTATACTGGTCTTTTCAACTTGCTTCCTCTGTTCTTATTCATTAAGATTACGTGGACATGTTGGACTTACATTTCTATCATATTCAATATAATGGTATTCCCTTATATTATTTAGCTTATATACCCTGTCAAATTGTAAATGTTCTTGTTTATAAAAGCCACACATGGGATTTAGCATCACTAATTTACTTTATTTTGCCTCTGATTAATTTATTTAATTGGCATAAGAAGCGGAGTAGTTTGATTTGGACCATTTTTATTTAAATCGCCAACAGATGGCAAACTTCCAACCCAAAAAAGGGTGGAAACATTTCTGCTTTCGTCTGTCACATTTCAACTTTTTTCCCCAGGCATTTCATTTTTAATCCTCCCCCCCACGGGCAGATTATAATTCCTCTGCAGATTAAGACAGAGAGAGAGAGAAAAGACAAATAACGTTGAAAAATATTTCATTGCCTATTCTTATCTGGACTCATCACAATTTGCATCACTTTATTGCTTAATAAATGTATTTCTTGCAGAGAAGAATCAGAGGCCTGTAGGTCAACAGAGACACAGATACATCACCTCATACAGACCTCATTAACTCCTCATTTAGAGATTACTCTTCCAGAGTAATAGGCACATCATTTAAACCTCACGCTGCAATTACACTGGCGCAGAGATCATGGCCATCTGAGATAATGGAACCCTTTTAGAACCTCATGACTCGGAGGAGACACAGCGCTGGTGACATGTTCATGAGCATGTTGTACTCCTGGTTATGACATCATGTTGTACTCCTGGTTACTCCTGGTTAGCATAGTGCACTCCTGTTATGTCATAACTTAATATATGGGATCATATATGTCATAACCAGGGATGTGGTCCCACAGATTATCCACCTCCACATATTTTCCCATCAGGAGACTTCTAGAGAGGTCTACAGCACTGGGGCCAAGAAAGATGTGGATTTTGTCTTTCGCCAGCTTTTTTTCACATTTCTATACAGTTTCCTGTCATTTACAAAAGCAGTGTATTACTAAAATTATTTAACCTGAAAATAAAACGCAAACATGCAGTCGTTTTTTTTTTAGAGGAGCATGAGGGTGCATGCACACAGGCACACACACACACACACACACACACACACACACACACACACACACACACACACACACACACACACACACACACACACACACACACACACACACACACACACACACACACACACACACACACACATTTTCTCCTTCAAATGCCATTGGTACAGATTCACTGGGGTGAGAGCTACTGTATAGTCTGAGCTGTCTAAGATAGTGGGACATAAAGCTTATAGGTGGCACAGAAAGCTTTAGTGATTGACAGCACTGGAGGTGAAGCCAGCACTTGCGCCGCCCCGCCCCCCCACCCCCATACCCTCTACTCAAACCCACATCCTCTCCTGAAAGGTCAAGTGGAAAACTTATCTGCACAGGAAACACAAGAACACTGGCTAAGCCCGTCTGTCTCACACTTGATCCTCAATAATCTTTGGTTTTGTGCGAAAGGCACTGACACACTTCTGTTCAAGTACATACAGTGCTGATGCAAAATCTTTGCAAATTTTTGTTGTGTATTTGTCACGGTTGTGCATTGATTCACCAGGGTCCTGATGGCCATAATTTGGGAGTACTTTTACAAATGACTACAGTTATGCAAGTTATTATTTCATCCGTTGCAAGTACATGACTAATTTTAGAACAGACAATTATTGCTCAGATTCAAACCATAAAATATAAGTATCACTTTTTAATTTTTGACATTTTTGTCCTCAGCCGTAGATGTTCCGTCTATCTTTTTTTACGTAGTTAATGTGATGCCTGTTTAACTGATTTTAATACATATATTGTATTTTCCATATATTGAAAGCAAATCAAGTAATATCAATATATGTAGTGTAGCAGACTGATTACATTTTATCAGAAGTGGAAATAAAGAAAAATTAGGGGTGGCCAGCATTTATGTGCCTGTATCTGAAAGAACTAAAAGCTCTCTGGGCTCTCTGGACAGAAGCAGAAAAAACCAGCAAGAAAAAAAACAACAAAAGAAAAATACCAATGCTAAAGACAAGTACACAACTCACATACAGCTGCAAAGTATGACATTCATGACAAACAGTAACATTTCATTTTTGACTTTCAATCACACTTTCACTGAGAACCAATCTTCCAACACAAATTCAATTGTTTAAAAAATAAATCTCTTTGCCATTTTGTTCTTGCGATGAAATTTAATTAGGCTGAGATATTACATTTAATGTACATCTTTGGATATTCGCTTAATGGGAGACAAATGGAGAAATATAATCCCCATCACTCTCTCTGCATTGGCAAATAAAACTGCTCAATTTTCAGCTGCATCTGGCTTGACATTAATTTATTACAATCTGACTCAAACAGGAAATTAGATTCCTATGGTTTTGTATTATTTTGGTTGGGTTGGCACTGAAATTGATTTAATGGGGAATTAATTTTACATACTGTACATTCCCAGCAATAAATAAATCTCTTTCACCTTTTTAGGTTATTAACTATTTTATTCTGGGTCCATTTAAATATTATTTCACTGAATGACTAAAGATACAAAAACAAAGTACAAAGTCCTGCATATCTGACCTGCTTCAGTGGGTGTGCCACTGTGCCCACCTTTAAATATGTTACTTATTTTATTATACAAGACATGTGCCACAGTTTGAATACATGTGGCCATATTGGACTATCAAAATAAATTTTTTCCAAAGGAGAAATATATTCTGATAATTCCCTTTCATCGACATACTTTGATTGGCACTTAGTAGCATGCACATTAATTATGTATCATCATACAACAGTTCATTGCGATGTGGCTACAGACATATATACAGTAGTACATGGTATATACTGTAATACATCATATTTATAATAATATTCTACTGTACTGTGCAATACACTATTGTACAGTACTGTGCAGTAGAGGATCTGCAAATGTTTAAAAACAGATTATCTTTCACAGCTTTAAAGGATTACGCCTGCTGGGTTGCTAGGTGACTCACAGTGGGACACACCCCTAGTCTGGTATGGAATCCTGATCATATCAGTTCCAGCTGTGGGCCAGGGGAGGAGGGTGTGAATCAACAACACTGTCCATGTCTTATTGCGTGAAAGCAACTCTGGCGGACCCTGAACCGGCAGTCTGTCCGCAGCTCAGCTGCTGGACCGTTGGCTGAAAAAGAAGTCCCGGCTAGCAGCATGTGCTGTGGAGGAGAGTCTGCGCCCATCTGCACTCTCCCAAACTGACAAAGGACACGGCGGGGATGAAATCTAATGCAATATAACTTGCCGTTTCAAATTGAGAGAAAGAAGGAAGGTTTTGAAAGAAAAAAATAAGAGGCCTTATCCTGTCAATCAAGTTTGCAATATTAGCAGAGGTGGGCTGTACTCGCATATGTATACAGATACAATACATCCATGCATTATAAATTACAAATTTATATTATAAAAGGAGGACCGTTTAAAAACATTAGAGAGACGCTCACTGGGGAAGCATTACATAATACAGAAGTGGGGTTTAAGAAGAAATCAGAGATGACTCCATAACCTGGGTACTGTAGGTTTCAGCTGGACCATGCTAACAGCTAGGACTACTGACTCCATAACCTGGGTACTGTAGGGTTCAGCTGGACCATGCTAACAGCTAGGACTACTGACTCCATAACCTGGGTACTGTAGGGTTCAGCTGGACTGTGCTAACAGCTAGGACTACTGACTCCATAACCTGGGTACTGTAGGGTTCAGCTGGACCATGCTAACAGCTAGGACTACTGACTCCATAACCTGGGTACTGTAGGGTTCAGCTGGACTGTGCTAACAGCTAGGACTACTGACTCGACAACCTGGGTACTGTAGGGTTCAGCTGGACCATGTTAACAGCTAGGACTACTGACTCCATAACCTGGGTAATAGCGTTCATCTGGACCGTGCTAACAGTTAGGACTGCTGACTCCATAATCTGGGTTCAATGCCTTGTTAGCATCTCGCTTTAGAAGCACAGCACAGCCTGTATGAACACTGAATTGCTTCCTATCCTGAATAACCCAACTCACAAAATGGCACTGCTCCAACAATTTGCCGAATTTACATTTCAATCACACAGCATAAAATCACATTATAATTTTTTATTTTTTTTAGCTTTTGTTCCAATGTTCGAAGTAATGAGATGGATAGCAGTAATAACTGCAGGCCACCAAGCCTTTCACTTCGTCCATGCAGACATTATGCCGCAGCAATTGCGCCATTTATATTACTTGTGGATAAATGATGTTGGCGTACCTTATCTAACCTAAATTTGCCATTCGGTACATAAAGCTGTCTGTTAGAAATGGCCTGTTGTGAAGTATAATATAGTCACAAGTCATGCACATTGGAAAAAGCCCAACTAAAGATGCCCCTTGTGAGGAGAGCATGCGGTTCATCTAAAGTGGATTCTATTTTACATACAGGATTAGCCATGTCCCAAACCCTGACATGCTGTGTAGTCTGCTGTCTCCTCTGCTTGAATAATTAGGCTCCACTAAGCAGTTGATTCAGCGCTAATCTAGGTTCAACACCACATTAGAGCTTTCTGCTGGGAAGAGACAATGTGGTCAATTAAGCGTGCTCCTTCAGCTTACTTTGGAGCATTTGAACATAGCTTTGTATTACAAAAACTGTCCAAAAGTAATCTGAGATTGTTGCATCATAAAAATACAAAATAAAACAAAACAAAAAAAAAGTAAGTACACATTTCTGTCACAAAGGACTAACAGAACCGAACCTACTGGTCAAGGTTCAATTAGCAGCTCAGGCAAACATACGCAACAGAGCTGGGATAATCACTAGAATAGACCGAGCTTCTCCAGGACAACAGACTAGAAAATCACATTAAACACCCTGACCAGCAAGAGTGAGATTAGGCTACACATTTTGAACCTCTGCAGTACACTGGGATCAAAACAGATTATTGAGCATCAACCAGCAAAATGAGGTTGATACTCGGGAAACACTTCTGGTTGCAACATATTGCAGAGGTGCAATATTTATAGTCTCACTGCTGTTGTCTTTTTAACTAAACAGTGTTTTAGTCACTATTTAATTAAAAAGACAGCAGGAGTGATTAAGTCATTGCTGATTTAACAGATTTAGAGACAGGTTACTTTTAAAAAAAAAAGCAGTTTACAGCTTTAACATTCAAATTCATGTTGGTAGAAACTGCTTCTATAGTGTTTCAATTTGTTACACTTCCAATTGACTGTGTCCATCTTGCTAAACATGATGTCTGTACATGCTTCAATTACCTCCTGATAATTCATCCCATAATACACAGCCATCCCGCTGTAAGGTGCACCTGTGCAACATAGGTAGAGACACAACCACCAGAGGCCATACATCACAGCTGGGAGAACAATCAAAGCAATCTTCTGGACATGGGGCCACCTCGCAACCTTTTAATGGGGAACAAGATAACCCATAACAACACACCTCAGACTGGAAGACCCAGAACCCAGGATGGGTCATGGAGTAAACAGATGGCAAGGACAAGGTCCGTTTTATGTCATAAAAAGCCCCCACAGGTGGCGAACATGCCTTATCACTAGAATGACCAAATGCCACGCCAATTGGCATTGTGAATTAAAATGTGGAATTATTTAATCAGTGTTTGTGCCATGTTTTTGCCCTGCCATTACTGTTCATAAATGGCTATACTGCAAATTCCTACGTTGTTATATTTTTTCAATTTCAATTAGAAAACCAGATGAGTTTTTCTTGATTTTTAATTTATTATTTACCTCAAAGACCCCCTTCTAACTGTCACATTCAACGCTGTCTGTACCCAAGTTTGAATCGTTGCTTCTCTTCTCTGGGAGATGCATTGACAGCATTCGCGTAATGGGCACATTCCTGCATTGAGATAATTATTGTGATAACGAAACTTCCAATACGTTTCTTACAATCAAAACTAATAATAAAAAATAAATATCATGTGGAAATAGTCCATTCCAAACTGCTAATATACTGCTCCACGCACCTGTTGCCTAAAGCAGTAGCCAATTATTATATGTCTGTAAAGTACAGTAAATCCTTTTCTTGTCTATCCTTTACTTGTAATTATTTTATTTACCCAATTAAACATGTTTGAATTGATTACAATGACACTGAATGAAAAGCTGCATTTACAGACACTACAGGGCACAAAGCACTATTTGAAACTCGTTTATTGTACACTTTTAGCAATCAGACTTTAAGAAGCTGTCTGCCTGACAATTGTTCATTGTTGATCTATAGCATTTTTGGTTATCTATGGTGTGCTGGCAGCTGGGCTTTAGCCATTAGCGCTTTGTGCACTACGTGGGATGGAGGACTGATGACCCAACAGGTAACAAAGACAGGTAACAAGTCCCCATACCTCTGAGAAAAAGCCAGAGGGTGCTGGTACCAGGCATGGACTCCGAGATGCAGGTATGCTGCCCAGAAAAGCATACACATCAGGTTATCTCTGAGCTTGTCTTGTTTCCATAGCACCTTTCCCCACTCTTACTAACAAAATTTCCTATAAACATTGAGGTTACAGGTTTTTGAAAATGAACTGAGTCAGATTAACTGGGTTTGCTTCAGGACTGATTAACAGAATGCAATCGTATGCTTCCCCAAGAGAATAAACAGTCGGCCATGGGGACCCTTCGGTGTCTTTCTGGTGGGTTCTTTGGTCTTTGCATGTGACGTGTGCTCATTTACATTTAAGCAGCAGAACATACTGTACGTATTATCCAGATGAACTTACATTTAAAGAAATACAGCTGGATATTTGCTGAAGCAATGCAGTACCTTATTAAGGATGCAAAGGCAAGGCCCATCTGAGAATCGAACCTGCAACCTCAATCACAAACCTAGGTCCCTAAGAATTGTGCTTCACTGCTGCAACTACAGTCCAGTCCAGTCCCAGAGCTCCTTTTGTGTGCGATAACCTCCGTGCGCATGGCAGATTAGGTTTTGCATTGAGCGACAGCTTCCTACTTGGTCTGAAGAAGCAGAGAACACGAGCCACTGTGGTGAAATCACACACAGAATATGCCAGCAGGGCTGGCAGTCCTCATTCCACAGGGGCACTAGCCAGGGGAGAGCCAGGATATTCACTCAACGAGGGCGTGCTGTTGAGTCCATGGAGGTTGGAAAGTGTTAAGTCACATGGCATTGCAGGCAGAAAGGCCCAGAGATTCCACCTCCAAACACATCGGTGACTTTGGAATACTGTGCTCGAAAACACTGCAATCAAACAAGGGCATAAGATTTGACACTGTAGGTTTAATCACCGGCCATTTCTCTCAGTGTTGGAACTGCTGATGGAAAATTGCCTTTCGTGTAATTAACTCAGGCTATAATGGCGTTTTTAATGGTTTTATGGATTTTACAGCTTGTTATGGATGTTATCTGCTATATTGTGTTATACTTACAGGTTAGCAAAGTTAACTTGCATTTAGTGCTTTAATGTTGTTGTTGTTGTATATATACACACTTGCTGGTCTGTGAATGTTATTATCCAGGTTTGGCACTGTTGCTTATGGTACTCAGATAAATTCACTTATGCTCTCATACTCTGGATAAGAGCATCTGTTAAAGGAACATCATTTAAAGTAAAAACAATGGCAGGTTCCCTGTCAGGTTATATTGCATTATTATGAGGACCTGTGTAGATAATCTGGTTGATGAGGTAGACCGGGGAAGAAATACGAATATAATTTTTTGCTTACATTTTGAACAGATGTGAACTGCTGCTCATAAAGGCCATTTTAGATAATGTCATGAAGCCATAACTCTGACAATAATATTGGAGGTACGCCTCAGGGATTTTAACAGTGAAGATGCTCATTACTATAAACTTGTGTTACGATTCTCTTCTGACACTTATGCCTCTCATGGTACATTTGAGGACACAAAGGGACCACAGAAATTCTCAGATATTGACTGATTAATCGTTAAAAAAATGATTAAAAGAACTCATATCAGCAGGTACTTCCAGAGAAGACCAACAAAAGTGGTAGGAGACCAATTGAATCAGTGACTCCAACCGGTGTAATGGTGACCTTGTGTCAAGGAATGCTCAATATATGGGCGTGTTTTTTCCTTTGTGTGTGGGAGTGGCGCTATCTAGTCACTGTACCTTTGTATTTCACTCCACAGTATGTTCTGCACCCGGGGGAATTATGACAATGGCTTGTTTCCATATACAGTCAAGCCGGAAAGTCTGCACACCCCTTTCACCTTCTCCACATTTTATTACGTTACAGACCAATTCTGCTATAGATTGAGTTCATTTTTTGTCTCAAAATTCTACACAAAATAGCCCATAATGACAAAGTGAAAACAGGTTTTTAGACATTTGTGCTAATTTATTAAAAATCAAAATGTAAAATATCATATGTACACAAGTGTGCACACCCTTTGATATGACACCCAAAAGTGAGCTGAGGTGCATTTTGTTTCCACTGATACTGCTTGAGATGTTTCTGCAACTTAATTGGAGTCCACCTGTGATAAATTAAATTGATTGGACATGATTGGGGATTGCCAACACCTGCCTATATAAGGTCCCACAGTTGACAGTGCATGTCAGAGAAAACTCCAAGCCATGGGGTCAAAGGAATTATCTGCAGACCTCAGAAACAGGATTGTGTCAAGGCATAGATCTGGAGAAGGGTACAGAAAAATCTCTGCAGCTTTACAGGTCCCAAAGAGCACGGTGGCCACCATCATTCGTAAATGGAAGAATTTTGGAACCACCAAGAATCTTCCTAGACCTGGCCGCCCGGCCAAACTGAGCAATCGGGGAAGACGGGCCTTGGCCAGGGAGGTGAGCAGGAACCCGAGGATCACTCTGACAGAGCTCCAGCGTATCCTTGTGGAGATGGGAGAACCTTTCAGAAGATCAACCATCCAGGCAGCATTCCACCAATCAGGCCTTTATGGTAGAGTGGCCAGACGGAAGCCCCTCCTTAGTAAAAGGCACATCACAGCCCGCTTGGAGTTTCCCAAAAGGCACCTAGAGGACTCTCAAACCATGAGAATCAAGATTCTCTGGTCTGATGAAACCAAAATTGAACTTTTTGGCCTGAATACCAAGCGTCACGTCTGGAGGAAACCAGGCACCGCTCATCACCTGGCTAATACCATCCCTACAGTGAAGCATGGCGGTGGCATCATCATGATGTGGGGATGTTTTTCAGCAGCGGGAACGGGGCGACTAGTCCTGATAGAGGGAAAGATGAGTACACCGAGATCCTTGAAGAAAACCTGCTCCAGAGCGTGCTGGACCTCAGACTGGAGCGAAGGTTTACCTTCCAACATGACAACGACCTGAAGCACACAGCCAAGAGAACAAAGGAGTGGCTTCGGAGAAAGTCCTTGAGTGGCCCAGCCAGAGCCCAGACCTGAACCCAATTGACCATCTGTGGAAAGAGCTGAAAATGGCTGTGTACCGACGCTCCCCATCCAACCTGACGGAGCTTGCAAGGATATGCCAAGAGGAATGGGCAAAAATGTCCAGAAACAAGTGTGCCAAGCTCGTAGCTTCTTTCCCAAGACGCCTTGAAGCTGTAATCGCTGCCAAAGGTGCAGCAACCAAGTATTAGGCTAATGGTGTGTACAGATATGTAACCCCTAAATAACCAATTTTTGTCAGTAAAATAAAATTGCATATTTTCTAAAAACCTGTTTTCACTTCATCATTATTGGCTATTGTGTGTAGATGTTTGAGGCAAAAAAATGAACTCAATCTATTGTAGTATAAGTCTGTAACGTAATAAAATGTGGAGAAGGTGAAAGGGGTGTGCAGACTTTCCGGCTTGACTGTACGGTGAAAGACACTGCACAAACATATCTGTTTTTCAGGTATGGTGGATTGTAAACAATCTGCTTCTCAGAGAGTTAACATACCATAGCATCTTAACTCCTGTCTAAGCACCGTGTCACAAACCTTTAATCAGTGAGATCGCTCTCTGCATTCCTTCCTGGTTCATGTTCTGGTCACTATTGAAGTGCTTAGTATGTAGAGAATGTACGTAGTTGCTGAAATGATTAAACATTCAATAGTTGGACTATGGTTTTCTATGGAAATTGTCTTGAGGGGAATTATTCTTCACCGCTTTTAGCAGCAAGGCTTTATGTGACGTCACTTTGCCATACTATAGATATTGCTGAATGGATGCCTTTGCCATACTATAGGTATTGCTGAATGGATGCCTTTGCCATACTATAGGTATTGCTGAATGGATGCCTTTGCCATACTATAGGTATTGCTGAATGGATGCCTTTGCCATACTATAGGTATTGCTGAATGGATGCCACTGGGACTTTGAATCGAATAAACTTGTTTTGTGACAATGTCTTTCCAAATAGCACTATAAATAAAATAATAATTCTATGATAATAATATTATGATCACGGTTGTATGGATAGGCTGCTGTATACTTTGAATGTGCTTCATGAATTTGACACATTTACCTTGAATCATTTCAACCTATCTCAATTTAGTCATTTACAAATTGGACTTTAAAAAATGTGTTTAATATTCTCATCTCGCCATTTGAGTAATAAACTGATTCTACATTTATGTACATAACCATTTATATTATTGATAACTGTGTTCATTTGTCATTCATAATTAAAAAATATTTTAAAACTAAAAAACATTTAAAAAGAATGATGTTGTATTTACATATATTATGATCTTTTTTTAACTGAAATATTATACTTGTAATATTTTATAGGCTGGACCTCCAAAAGGTTGTCAAAAGCACTCTGGTATGTGGGCCCCCAACTGCGTAAGAGGGGCTTAGCTCTACCAAAGAATCTTGGTGCTGCCAGCTATCCAGATCTTAATTTTTACAGGCATGAACTCCCCCCCCCACCCCCTCCCCCTCTCCCTCCCCCTCCCCCTCCCCCTCCCCCTCCCTTGCTTGCGCTCTCGCCTCACTTTTCTGAAAATAAAATCCAGTAATCTAGTAATAAAACATGCATAACCCTATTACTGAAGGGATCAGAGGAGTATGTATGCAGGTGGAGATATAGTTGGGCCTTCAGTAGCCTTAGGAACTCTCATAGGAGAGATCCCTATGGCTCCGCAGGATGCCACCACAGAAAGACTTTTATCTCTACAGATTTAAAATGTCTCCCTGAAACAGAAGCCTCCCGGTAACGAGTAGGAAAAACCATTAATCACCACCTTTTACGGAAAGCCTGACGCCTGATATCATTAACTTTAACTCTGACATCCTACATCATGATCACCCTCTTCCTCTCAATCTCTCTAACACACACATATACACACACACACACACACACACACACACACACAGACACATGCACGTACGTACGTACGTACGTACGTACGTACATACACACGCACACAGACATACCGCCACATTAACATTCTTACATATGCATGCTTTCACAAACATTCAACCAAACGTATGCATGCTCCTACTTAAGATTGCTTCCAACACCTGGTTTAAAACTGATTTTCCATATTTTTGCTCTTCCAAACATAGGACAATGGCACAATTATGATGGCGCTCGTTCTGAGCCTGTCTGTCCAAGTTTTACGGCTCAGTATTTTCAATGAGTGGATTACAGACTGGTGGAAATTCAGAATGCAATTAGTCCGCTCAACCAGCTGCATCACATCCTCGAGGGTAACATCAAGCTTCCCTGCATTATTATCAATCCTCAGTACTTACTTTTAAATGTCTCTACTCTATACCAATATTTGTATTTTAATTTTAATTGTTCATCTAAAATGTTAATTTAAATTTTAGTATCAATTTAAGATGTATATGCTCTATCTATTCTGAATTTGAATTAGTTATCTTCATCTCATTTGGCTAGATATTTAGCCAAAGAATTAGGGTAATTATATCACTACAATGTCAATATGAAAATGTCCACTCACATAAATGCAGACATAAACTACAATAAGAGCAATAGTGTTTGTATTTGTAATTATACTAAACAAAGGCAATTCGACCATGATATGATTGAAAGCACAAAGCCTTCAGGCTATGTTAGCCATTAATACTGTACATGTGGTGATAAAAATATGGTGCATTCAGAGGTCACTGTAGTTAGGAGCCACTTTGAGTCTTCCCACTTTTATGATTGTAAAAGTAGTATCAGCAGTCGTTGCAGTAGTAGTATATTTGAAAATTTCAGCAACACACAGAGCACACAAGTTGCCCATTTGTCAGATAGATGGCATATAATTATTACAAAAACTATAGAGGATAACACACAAACATTTTATATAAATATTACATTACATTACATTATAGGCCTTTAGCAGACGCTCTTATCCAGAGCAACTTACACAACTTCTTATTACATTTATTCATTTATACAGCTGGATATATACTGAAGCAATTCAGGTTAAGTACCTTGCTCAAGGGTACAACGGCAGTGTTCTACCTGGGAATCGAACCTGCAACCTTTCGATTACAAGTCCAGTTCCTTAACCATTATACTACACTGCCGCATATAAAAATAAATAAAATATCATGGAAAATCGTCATTTTTGTTTCATCTAATAAAGTATTTTCATGGGCTAGCATACAAACTTCTGGCCAGAACATAGCTGCCCTCAAATCGCAATGGCCCTCACAACAAGCACCTCTTATGCAGATTCAGTCTCCAGACTCCACTCTCCTGAATTAATTAGATCATAACCCCTCCGTTGGCTCTTTCTATTCAACTGGTGCTCAGAATTAAAATATTTCTCTGTTCTTTAATTATTTCCGGGCCAATCTGGTATTGGGAGGTGGATGAAAGCGGTGTTAAATAATGAAATAGCTCTGATTTGAGACATGTTGTAAGGGTGCTGGTTAGGGAGAACCAGACGCGACAGGACGGGGGATCAGAAAGGCGCTCACATTAATGAGGACCACAGAAGGGAAAGAAAAAAATCAGTGAACGGATTGACACGAAACCAAAATAGTGGGAATAAAAACCTCCCGGTGAATAGCCAAATAAGAACTACCCCAAACGAGGGCGAGACTTGAAACCTGAGTATAAAATAAATCAAAACAACAGGGACCTCACACTCTCAGGCAGAGAGTAATAAAAGGAGGTCTGATAAACAAACAAAAGGAAAGCCCAGAGATAATGGGTGCTCTAAACGAGAAAGAAAACAGAACCTGTTACCTAAAGCTCGAGGAGCGACCGAGCTAGAATAAATAGGTAACAGAGAGAGGAGTAAGAAATAACGAAAATACTCCAGACAGAAAGCAAAGAGGAAAGGAATAAGAAAAAAGAGTGAAACAATAGGAAACAAAGGATTCTAAAGATCTTTTCCTAAACTCTAACCGGTCTTCCTACTTTTCTTATTTGAAACAACAAGAAAAATAGTTACCGAGTTCCTATACCTTACCGACTTTGTGTCAAACGTATAACGACAACAAAGCACCGGAATAGGGAAGCGAGGAGCTTAAATATCCGGCGCAATCACCTGAACAGGTGAGCAAATTGACAGACGGACGGGAAACAAAACACGGAAGGGAGCCGACCCGGAGCCGCGAGAAAGCTCAAGCAGACGGGAACTAGGAAAACTGTGACACATGTCCTCTCCAGTGACTCCTGGGGCCACTTGTATAAACAGTGCTGAGCAGAAAAATGCCCTCAGAAAGCTGCATAAGGGAGTTTCCATGCAGAAATTCAGATGTATAAAATAATACGTGCTGTGTGAATCTGCGGTCCCGTGCACGTGCTGGACACCATGCCTACACAATGGTTGGAGTTAGTATGATATGGCGACACTGTTATCGAAAGGCAGAGGGAGAAATTGCATAAGCAGATTTCCTACTTTCTCCCTGAACATTCTTTTACGCATTCTTTTACTCAGAGTTTTATACATGTGGCCCCAGGTCTTGAACAATGCCACAGATTCTCAATGCTAACCAGATGAACAGCTGCATGATTCCATACATTAAAAGACATATAGCAGACAGTGGAATCCAGAGTGGCTTACAAAGTGCATGCATAAAGGTTACAAGCAGAACCGATGTGAAGTCCCTGTCACAACCGATAGTTGGCACAAAAACCTAAAACATACAGTATGTGCCACAGCAGGTACATGGGGGAGATTTACAATGTAGTGTTCTCAAATGAGTTTATGTCAATCTTTAGCCAAAATGCTCAAATTGATGCACATTATGAACATTAATGAAGGGACTTGACCAAGCGTAATATCATGGCAATGCAGATTTCATTATTGGGCATAAATGTGCATGGGCATATCCATGCACATAGTTAATGTCACAGTAGGGAAACAAAGGGTACAGAAGGACTACAGGAGCTGCATATCTGGATACTATAGAGAATATCCAACCTTTGTTATAACCCACAGCACCCACAGTCAAAGCCACTGCTTTGAGTATAGCAGGCACAGCATGTCACAGTATTTCTCCTCAATGGGAAAATACCAGGCCAGTGCCACCACTGCACACACTTAATGTACCACTGTAACCTGTTTATTCTTGTGACCTTAGACCACACCTCACATATCACCTGTAGTGAAATTGATTGGAGTATTAATAGAGTCTCTGTTTGGTGGCCTGGAAGCCAATTTTAATGCGGCCCCTATCAAAGCACTCGTTTTTATATTAAGGTGCGAATGAATGTGCTGAAATGGCTCAGCTCTTAAACCTTCCAAACATTCATTTGGAATATGCTAAAGTGAGCAGGCCTATTGAAAAAGGTATTATGCTGTAGGTAGGTTGAAAGTAGTCTACATGGCCGGAAGTCAGTAAATTGTTTTTCTTTTCATTTTACTTTGTCTATTCACGCTGCATTGTAACCGTTAAATTGGAAAATGTCATAAATGGGTTATCCAGGCAGGGTTACAGCGACTGTGGACATGGACTCAGACATTTGAAATGATCAGTTTAAATGAGGTATGGCAGTGGAGCATAATGGTTAGGGTACTGGGCTTGCTATTCTGAAGTTGCAGGTTCATTTCCCAGGTAGGGCACTGCCATTGAGGAAGATACTTAACCTGAATTGCTTCAGTATGTATCCAGCTGTGTAAAGGCATTCCACATAAAAATACAAGCCATATACTATACATTTCTCTGGATAAGACTGTCTGCCAAATAACTAAAGAGTTAACAGTTGGTAGGAATGACAACAATAGTGGCTGTACTGTGGCCTCTTCCCAATGCATTGTACTGCTCTTTCTTAAATCATACATCTATTGACATATACATACTAACCACACCACAATAATAGCAATAGTCATGTGCATTTAAATACACAACATTTAAAAACACCCTGCTCTCTAGCACTGAAATAAAAACATTCACTGTACAGGCCCATAAAGGCTATGGGATGCATCTTAATCACAATATGCCCTTGGCTAATTTACCTCCTATAAGTGAATGGTTGCGCTAGTTAGCAATGAGAAAAGGAGCCCTCTCGGTTAACACTGTACTAAAATGAGTCAGAAGCAGACTAACACTCATACAGGTGAGTTCACTGGTTTTTCCCCAGTGTCGTTTAAATTAAATCCATGCAGGGAAGGCCTCACTCGCTCAGGAAGCCTGCATTACTCTGGCATTGTGCACAGTGGAGGGATTAAGGGAAATGTGCAACACAAAATTAACTGGGAGCCTGGTTTATGGCAACTGAAGAGTTAGCGTCACATATTTCTCATGCTGGTCATTTGTCTGTGTGAAATCCTAGGATAGTGCCAAAGATTTGTAAAGATCAGCCATTGCCCTGGTGACACCAGATGCTACATCCACTCAACTCTCCCGGGTTCTTCTCCACTGGGTTCCTGCAGATTATCAGAGGAAAGGGCATTTATCTTCTATCACAGACCCACAGGCCACAGTTCAAACTAATGGGACCTCACTGGTATCAGCATTGTTTAAACAGCCATACAGTCATGTGAAAAAGTAAGTACACCCTCAAATGGTAGTCAGTTTTTTTGACACATCTGGACACAAGTTAATTTTTTATTTTTATTTTAACCATATTGATTGATTAAGGTAAACTAATTCAAGAAATGATGCTAAAAACGTAGACTTTGGAATCACTTAAGCAATTGAAAAGAACATAAATGCAAATTCCTCATGAGAAAAAAGTAAGTACACCCCTACCTTTACTATCAAATATATTGATTAAAGTTGATGTTTGGAGCACAAAACAGGTGTAAATGATTGTCCAATTATTAGATAATAATTTGGAAGTTTGGAAGACTCTTGATATCTTATTTTCAGGTACTCTAACAAGCGATACTATAACCTCTCTGCATTTGAATGGATCTCTATGGGAATTCGGGGGTGGGACTAGAATAAACTGTAAATTCACGGGAATGGTATGGAACCCATGGTTGGCTAAATGGCTATAAGTCATCAAGCATCTGAGGTATCAAATGAGCCTCAAACCGGCACTATGCTGCCAGATATGCAGTAGATATGGATGGATCACTTTAAGTTCCTATTGAACTCTATGGAAAAATAAGTCAGGGGAAAACAACTCTTCAAGTAATCCATCCATATCTACTGCATATCAGGCAGCAGAGTGATGGTTTGAGGCTTCACCGTTTGAGGGTGTACTTACTTTTTCACATGACTGTATGTATGGAAATCAAATATGCTATTAAATATATACCTAGTTATAGGACTATAAACAAATAGTTTGACATTGTTTGTATGCACCTACAGTACATTCAGTTTGTAGTAAAACTGCATGTTTGATCTCCCAACACATTTCAACATTGCATTTAACAATGCAACATGTGCATTTAAATGCACTCGACAAGACCGGGATTTCCCAAGGCCAAAGCTATTAAGGTCTACCAGTCCTTATAAAACCAAAGCACTATGGTTTTATAAGCACCAGTAAGCTCAGGAGGGTGCTTCTCTGATGCTCTAGCTATTCCACGTGATGAATCAGGATTCTTGCAACACAGAAAGAGGAGCAGATATTAATCGGTGTTCCTAAATCCAATAATATGCGCCTGGGTTTATACGTATATGTGTATACTGAGTGTATGTGTATGTGTATACTACACACCCCTGAGCAGAGAATACATGGACATCATGCACACCCCTGAGCAGAGAATACATGGACATCATGCACACCCCTGAGCAGAGAATACATGGACATCATGCACACCCCTGAGCAGAGAATACATGGACATCATGCACACCCCTGAGCTGAGAATACATGGACATTATACACACCTGAGCAGAGAGTACATGGACATCATGCACACCCCTGAGCAGAGAATACATGGACATCATGCACACCCCTGAGCAGAGAATACATGGACATCATGCACGCCCCTGAGCAGAGAATACATGGACATCATGCACACCCCTGAGCTGAGAATGCATGGACATCATGCACACCCCTGAGCAGAGAATACATGGACATCATGCACACCCCTGAGCTGAGAATACATGGACATCATGCACACCCCTGAGCAGAGAATACATGGACATCATTCACGCCCCTGAGCAGAGAATACATGGACAACTCTTTGTTTATAAACAAAGTCCAATGCTTTAGATGGCCAAATGAGAATGCAGAACATTTGTTGGGAGCACAAATGATAAGATGGCAGAAAACATGTGACCTGGAACAGGGGAATCACAGCGATATTGCCATTTCACTCCATGCCATTTCACTCCATGCATTCACAATTCTGCTAGTTTTTCAAACCCAGGCAAGTACTCTGTTCCACTGATGTGTGTGTGTGTGTGTGTGTGTGTGTGTGTGTGTGTGTGTGTGTGTGTGTGGGCGCACGCACGCCTTCTGAGCTACTGTGATCTGTGTGCTGTGTACACACTGGATATTTTATTTCTCGGCAGTGTTTGCTATTATTAGACTCTGCTACAGTGCATTTTAGTGGGGCAGAAGACAAACGCCTTTTCTGTCAGAGGTGGCCTTTTTAGGCATCAGTGGAGATATCCTTCCCTTTTAAGAACATTATGAGCAATTGCATGTCTAATGAATAGGATTAGGCTACTGAAGGTCACCAAAAACATATTTTTTTTATTGGACAGACAACATAATACAAAGCAATTTATATAGTTTATAAATACCCTACATTAGCATGCCTGGTTTACATTTATTGGAGTATTTCAGTTTGGGCACTTTGATCAAGGGTGTGGGCATCTTACACCTGTGGTTTTGAATCTGGTTACACTTTCTGTCATGCAAGGCTGTGCCTGTGAAGACTCCATGACTTGCAGACACATTACCCACCCCTCAGAACGCCACACGGAAGGTCATTTAAATAGGTGGGAACACACGAAGTACTTACAAAAATAAATAAATAAATAACAATCAGATATACTTCAAAAAATCAGCACACCATGCCCTGCACATCTTACTGAAAGTCTCCAAAGTAATTAGTCACCCTCAATTAACGTATAAACTCAAGCCTGGAGCTTGGAACCCATCATTCTTACACAGCAAAACCAAATGACAGATGGCTCAGATATGAAAGACTATTTAATCACATTCACGGCGTCAGAACTTGGGCCGCGCTCGGAGGGGGAAGCATATTCCGCTCGCGGGAAATAATTTCTCCTGAAACACGGGAAGGGGGGTGGGGACGGAATCCTGGCCATGGGGTCGTCACGGCAGCGAAGATTTCAGAAACGCCCGTGGTGAAGGAAGCCACGACCGCAGAGCTCTGATGTTCCGAGACATGAAAGAGGGCGTTTCACCACATTCAGTGAGCTGAACAGCACGCCCAAACAGTGGACGATAAACTGTGCAATGCTACAGCAAGCCCAAACAGTGGAGGAGAAACTGTGCAATGCTACAGCTGGCCCAAACAGTGGAGGAGAAACTGTGCAATGCTACAGCATGCCCAAACAGTGGAGGAGAAACTGTGCAATGCTACAGCAAGCCCAAACAGTGGAGGATAAACTGTGCAATGCTACAGCAAGCCCAAACAGTGGAGGAGAAACTGTGCAATGCTACAGCAAGCCCAAACAGTGGAGGAGAAACTGTGCAATGCTACAGCAAGCCCAAACAGTGGAGGAGAAACTGTGCAATGCTACAGCACGCCCAAACAGTGGAGGATAAACTGTGCAATGCTACAGCAAGCCCAAACAGCACAGGATAAACTGTGCAATACTAGAGCTGGCCCAAACAGTGGAGGAGAAACTGTGCAATGCTACAGCACGCCCAAACAGTGGAGGATAAACTGTGCAATGCTACAGCAAGCCCAAACAGCACAGGATAAACTGTGCAATACTAGAGCTGGCCCAAACAGTGGAGGAGAAACTGTGCAATGCTACAGCACGCCCAAACAGTGGAGGAGAAACTGTGCAATGCTACAGCAAGCCCAAACAGTGGAGGAGAAACTGTGCAATGCTACAGCACGCCCAAACAGTGGAGGATAAACTGTGCAATGCTACAGCAAGCCCAAACAGCACAGGATAAACTGTGCAATACTAGAGCTGGCCCAAACAGTGGAGGATAAACTGTGCAATGCTACAGAAAGCCCAAACAGCGGAGGAGAAAGCATTCAAGGTTGTGGAGCTTCACAATGGGCATCGCCTGCAGCTTTGTCAGCCCTTGGCGTAGGCAGAACACATTATCCAATCAACAATTCGGACACACCCACATACATGCAATCACCATCGCTTTCTAATGGAATGGCTGGTCATGATAAGCTACTGATACTCAACAGTACAAACATTCCAACATCTCCAAACTCAATGGACAACCAATAACAACAATTAGCATTATTTTGACTAAATCAAGCTAAATTTCTCCAATCGGTACATTCACAGGCAATATGCATATCAAGGTTGATCTATAATCTATGGATTGTTGGAAGATGGTGATGTAAGCACTGAGTGAAACATGGGGGCCATAAAGGAGCGGGGTAAGGGGTGGCACCCCCACCATTCACGTTTCCTGTGCCATGCCCCCATTCTGGGCTGCTCCCAGCGTGTTACTTTCTACCTCCTCCTCTGCACATCTCTGCCCCAAGAAACATACCTCCTCTGCACATCTCTGCCCCAAGAAACCCACCTCCTCTGCACCTCTGTGCCCCAAGAAACCCACCTCCTCCCTGCACATCTCTGCCCCAAGAAACCAATCTCCTCCTCTGCACATCTCTGCCCCAAGAAACCTACCTCCTCCCTGCACATCTCTGCCCCAAGAAACCTACCTCCTCCCTGCACATCTCTGCCCCAAGAAACCTACCTCCTCCCTGCACATCTCTGCCCCAAGAAACCCACCTCCTCTGCACATCTCTGCCCCAAGAAACCTACCTCCTCCCTGCACATCTCTGCCCCAAGAAACCAATCTCCTCCTCTGCACATCTCTGCCCCAAGAAACCTACCTCCTCCCTGCACATCTCTGCCCCAAGAAACTCACCTCCTCTGCACATCTCTGCCCCAAGAAACCCACCTCCTCCCTGCACATCTCTGCCCAAGAAACTCACCTCCTCCCTGCACATCTCTGCCCCAAGAAACCTACCTCCTCCCTGCACATCTCTGCCCCAAGAAACCCACCTCCTCTGCACATCTCTGCCCCAAGAAAACCACCTCCTCTGCACATCTCTGCCCCAAGAAAGCAACCTCCTCCCTGCACATCTCTGCCCCAAGAAACCTACCTCCTCTGCACATCTCTGCCCCAAGAAAGCAACCTCCTCCCTGCACATCTCTGCCCCAAGAAACCCACCTTCTCTGCACATCTCTGCCCTAGCATGCCAATCAATACTCAGATCGAATTACGGCCCCGTCAGCTGGTTCCTCTGGGGGCGTGGAGAAGCGTGGGAGCGGCGCAGAAGGGGGGTGGAGGTAGCTTGACTGTCGTCCTGAGAGGCCCTCAGCATTAGTCAGCAGACTGAAGCGCGCCACTTTCTGATTCGTTCACAGGCCCTGCTGAATAAAGATGAGCTCTCCGGACCCCGATTCCGGGGTTTCAAACTAAAGTGTAGGGCCGTGTTGTCTATAGGCCTGTGCCTTACTTTCAAGCCAATTTAGGCCTTGAAAATGTGGTATACAGTCTATTTAGCAAAACGGTGACCTAAATGAATCACTTAAGTGCTGAAACATTCCAAAAAACCAGCAGACACTGTGGCCTTCAAGGACTCCAGGAGTCTGACCCCCGGGAGTCCACCCCTGCCCTAATTCAGTCCACTGCTGTCTCCGGTATCATGTATCAGGTAATAATAATGGATCACGTCTACAGATCCTTTCCAAAAAATTCGAATATCATGGAAAAGTTTTTTTTTTCCATAATTCCATTCAAAAAGTGAAACTGTCATAGATTATAGATTCATTACACACAAAGTGAAATATTTCTAGCCTTTGTTAAATTTTTCATAATTTTGGCTTACAGCTCCAGAAAACCCCCAAAACAGTATTTCAAGAAATTAGAATAGTGTGTCGAAAATCAGCATGTACTTCAGTTATTTCAGAGAATGAATGTTTTAGACTGAGTGTCACACTCTAATCATCTAATTTACTCAAAACACCAGCAAAGTTTTTCTACAGGTGTGTCGTTAAATTGGACAGGTATCTCAGTTTGGTTCAGTATGGGGAAGACTGCAGACTTAACAATTGGCCAGAAGACCATCATTGACACCCTCCAGAAGATGGGTAAGCCACAAAAGGTCATCGCTAAGGAGGCTGGCTGTTCACAGAGTGCAGTGTCCAAGCATATCAATAGAAAGTTTAGTGGAAGGGAAAAATGTGGCAGGAGAAGGTGCACAAGCAAAAGAGATGACCGTAGGCTTCAGCGGATTGTCAAGCAAAGACGATTCCAAAATTTGGCGGAAATGCAGAGGGAGCGGACTGAGGCTGGAGTCAGTGCTTCAAAAACCACCACGTAGAGTGTGACACTCAGTCTAAAACATTCATTCTCTGAAATAACTGAAGTAAATGCTGATTTTCTATTCTAATTTCTTGAAATACTGTTTTGGGGGTTTTCTGGAGCTGTAAGCCAAAATTATGAAAAATGAAACAAATAAAGGTTGGAAATATTTCACTTTGTGTGTAATGAATCTATAATCTATGAAAGTTTCACTTTTTGAATGGAATTATGGAAAAAAAAAAAACTTTTCCATGATATTCAAATTTTTTGGAAAGGATCTGTATATTGTGCATTCCATGACCTCAAAGTGAAACGGGGAAACTCACCTCAACCACCACCCACCTGGGCGCTACACATTTATGTGTCAAAATGCTCATCACACATTAAAGGTGGAGAGAGGAAAGTACTGAGCCACACTTGGACAGAGAGTTCCTCACCCTCCATAGCATACTAGTACAGCGAGCATGCGAATACAGCCTTGGTGATGTACAGTTGCCCTCAGTACACCGTCAGCATGTAGTCAGGAAGCCCAACATTTACATATGAAGCATAGCACCAGTTTATTTTTACTCGCACACACTGAATGGGATTGCAGAAAAAAGGTTGTGCGTATTTTTTGCCAAAAGCAAACAGCTTGATTTTGAAGCTCTCTATCACACTACTGTACGTTTCAGCAGAAATAAATTCTCTAGTGATCCCCTTCACCATAATGAAAAGCAAAGACAAATAAGTGTGCCATTTCTGCTGCTGTAGCTGCTCCTCACAGCTGCTTCCCTTACATTAGCCATCTGTGGAGGGGGAGCAGGGGAGAGAGTGTGCACAAGAGAGAGAGAGAGACAGAGAGAGTGAGAGAGAGAGAGTTCTTTCTGTGACTTAGCATTTTTCCTCCCTTCATTATGAAACCAGAGCCGTCCCTCTCCCTGTCTGAGCCATTTCACTGCGCGTGCAATAGCTTCCTAATCAGGGTACAAATATCGCTCACCGTTTTCAAAGAAACATGAAATTCAGACCAATGACTCCTCATTTTTCTCGGTGGACACAAACAAGACGAGATGGAAGTAATTGATTCAGTAAGTGTATCAAATAGCATTCAGCCAAAGTGTGGTCAATGATTCAGCGGTAAGCATGGGTAACCTTGTGCCTGGAATGTCCACAGAGGGACCACGGTTGTAGGACACTGTACGACACATAGGCAGGGTTCTATTGAGGTCACACACTGACTCTGCTGCACTTCCCTCAACATGCACCCTTGCTCCCTTCATGTGCCCTCATTCACTACAGGAAATCCCATTCATGAGACCCAGCTGTAAGATAGGCGCCTTCTT
Organism: Synaphobranchus kaupii; assembly: GCA_029718625.1. Taxonomy (NCBI): domain Eukaryota; kingdom Metazoa; phylum Chordata; class Actinopteri; order Anguilliformes; family Synaphobranchidae; genus Synaphobranchus; species Synaphobranchus kaupii. The sequence continues at coordinate 61,382,162 of CM056380.1, forward strand.
GAGTGCTGTTCCAATCCCTAAAAGGTGAGTATAAAGGAAGGGAAATCAGCCAAACCCTCACTATAATCACATAATACATTTTGAACGTTTTGAGTCCAAACACTACCAAACTGCTGAATGAAGCTGGAAACCCAGAAGTGAAAAATGTAAAATCGGCACTTTTAAACTAAGACTGTTTTGCAACACAGGGGAGGTTTTTTCTATCTGAAGTCTATAGACCTAGTCTCAGGCCTACTAGCAGCCTCTATAGCTCAGACCTACTAGCAGCCTCTATAGCTCAGACCTACTAGCAGCCTCTATAGCTCAGACCTACTAGCAGCCTGATATAGCTCAGACCTACTAGCAGCCTCTATAGCTCAGACCTACTAGCAGCTTCTATAGCTCAGACCTACTAGCAGCCTCTATAGCTCAGACCTACTAGCAGCCTCTATAGCTCAGACCTACTAGCAGCCTCTATAGCTCAGACCTACTAGCAGCTTCTATAGCTCAGGCCTAATAGCAACCTCTATAGCTCAGACCTACTAGCAGCTTCTATAGCTCAGACCTACTAGCAGCTTCTATAGCTCAGACCTACTAGCAGCTTCTATAGCTCAGACCTACTAGCAGCCTCTATAGCTCAGAGCTACTAGCAGACTCTATAGCTCAGACCTACTAGCAGCTTCTATAGCGCAGGCCTACTAGCAGCCTCTATAGCTCAGACCTACTAGCAGCTTCTATAGTTCAGACCTACTAGCAGCCTCTATAGCTCAGACCTACTAGCAGCCTCTATAGCTCAGACCTACTAGCAGCCTCGATAGCTCAGACCTACTAGCAGCCTCTATAGCTCAGACCTACTAGCAGCTTCTATAGCTCAGACCTACTAGCAGCTTCTATAGCTCAGACCTACTAGCAGCTTCTATAGCTCAGACCTACTAGCAGCCTCTATAGCTCAGACCTACTAGCAGCCTCTATAGCTCAGACCTACTAGCAGACTCTATAGCTCAGACCTACTAGCAGCTTCTATAGTTCAGACCTACTAGCAGCCTCTATAGCTCAGACCTACTAGCAGCCTCTATAGCTCAGACCTACTAGCAGCCTCTATAGCTCAGATCTACTAGCAGCTTCTATAGCTCAGACCTACTAGCAGCCTCTATAGCTCAGACCTACTAGCAGACTCTATAGCTCAGACCTACTAGCAGCCTCTATAGCTCAGACCTACTAGCAGCCTCGATAGCTCAGACCTACTAGCAGCCTCTATAGCTCAGACCTACTAGCAGCTTCTATAGCTCAGACCTACTAGCAGCTTCTATAGCTCAGACCTACTAGCAGCCTCTATAGCTCAGACCTACTAGCAGCCTCGATAGCTCAGACCTACTAGCAGCCTCTATAGCTCAGACCTACTAGCAGCTTCTATAGCTCAGGCCTACTAGCAGCCTCTATAGCTCAGACCTACTAGCAGCCTCTATAGCTCAGACCTACCAGCAGCCCCCATAGCTCAGACCTACTAGCAGCCTCTCAGCTGGCAGATGAGCTGTGCTGGAACGCTTCTCTTCATATCAGTTCAGAAACCGGCCTTGCAAACCAAATATTGAAAAGGGCCATTGAGCTTGTATTTTTAACCTTTGCTCTGTAAATTGTCCTTGAGTTTGAGAAAAGCGCTATATAAATAATATGTATTATAATTATTATCCTCCATATTTCCTGCATCAGGAAATCCTAAGATGGCCTATCAAGAGCTCAAGGGTTTAAACAGTTCATTCACTGAAATCACACAAAAAGGTCTTTATCCCTACAGTACTTTAATAGAATAATGTGAAGGGTGAGCTCACCTTTCCTTTGTGAGGTTAAAAGCAATAGTGCAACACAATAGTGAACGCTGTCTATCAGAGTTACATTAGCACAAAATCACATCTACCCTACCATAGTGACGGGCGTGGCAGCCATGCTGGGTAGAGAGTGGATATGAAGAAAAGGACAAAGAATGGCTGCATTGGCCACCAGCCATTTTTTAAATACTGTTTGACCAGGACGTGGCATAAAACAAGGACTAAACAAAGTCTATAGTCACACCAAGCCGATTACCCATCAACCTCAGGCGTGCATGCCTGGAAGTGAGGCCGGCGCTCTCCAAGGTGCTGCAGGCAATAAGTTGTCAACAAAGTATGATTTATTTAAATTTTATGTTATACAGATCCTTTCCAAAAAATTAGAATATCATGGAAATGTTTTTTTTCTTTCCATAATTCCATTCAAAAAGTGAAACTTTCATAGATTATAGATTCATTACACACAAAGTGAAATATTTCTAGCCTTTATTTGTTTCATTTTTCATAATTTTGGCTTACAGCTCCAGAAAACCCCCAAAACAGTATTTCAAGAAATTAGAATAGTGTGTCGAAAATCAGCATTTACTTCAGTTATTTCAGAGAATGAATGTTTTAGACTGAGTGTCACACTATCATCTAATTTACTCAACCTGCAAAGTTTATCTCAGTTTGGTTCAGTATGGGGAAGACTGCAGACTTGACAATTGGCCAGAAGACCATCATTGACACCCTCCAGAAGATGGGTAAGCCACAAAAGGTCATCGCTAAGGAGGCTGGCTGTTCACAGAGTGCAGTGTCCAAGCATATCAATAGAAAGTTTAGTGGAAGGGAAAAATGTGGCAGGAGAAGGTGCACAAGCAAAAGAGATGACCGTAGGCTTCAGCGGATTGTCAAGCAAAGACGATTCCAAAATTTGGCGGAGATGCAGAGGGAGTGGACTGAAGCTGGAGTCAGTGCTTCAAAAACCACCACGTACAGACGTATCTGGGACATGGGCTACAACTGTCGGATTCCTCGAGTCAAGTCACTCCACTCATTCTCTGAAATAACTGAAGTAAATGCTGATTTTCGACACACTATTCTAATTTCTTGAAATACTGTTTTGGGGGTTTTCTGGAGCTGTAAGCCAAAATTATGAAAAATGAAACAAATAAAGGCTAGAAATATTTCACTTTGTGTGTAATGAATCTATAATCTATGAAAGTTTCACTTTTTGAATGGAATTATGGAAAAGAAAAAAACTTTTCCATGATATTCAAATTTTTTTTCTGAAACCATTTTCAATGGCATTGTGCAGAAGTATATGACATGACCATGGGGAGGCTACATTCATCTTTATAACCAATTACAGCAGATGTTTTCACCATTTTAAGAAAAGTGGCACAAGGTTAAATGTCATGTCTGTGGCATATACGATTGACTTGTGTATTGATGATTCATAAAAATGGCATTTGTATACTTGCTGCATAGAGTTTATACCGTAGAGGCTGCATAACAAGAGTAAAGCTGCGTCTCTTTTAAAATAAAACTCCAACAGACATAAAGAGAGGACCGTGAAAAAAAAAAGCTGTCAGTACAATTTATTTTGTTTGCAGTCTTTATGACTAAGGTGTGAGCTCCGCTTGCTCTGAGCTTGGAGCTGATATTGCTTGTACTTGCAGGATGACAAATGTTTGGACTGAATATCCCTCATTTGACAATGACAGTTCTGAAAGGCTTACAGATTTGGCGAAATCATCCACTTTTGAGTGTTCAGCTGAAGCCTGAAGCTGTCTTTTTAACGTGCATTTCTGTATTTCTGTCTTGTTAGGAGGTGAAAGGTGACCCATTCCCATCAAAAACAAATCACAAACGTGTCAAATATGAAAATGTAACTGTCAGACCAACCCCCCCCCCCCCCCCACCCCCTTCAGTGAGAAACGGAAAACTGAAAGCATTAAAATACAGTTTGATTTCTATGATTAAAGGATACTGCAGGCAGTCGTGCTGTAACATGAGTGAGTAGCGTACTGCAGGGTTGCCACAGAGATCCTGCTGTGACATCAAAGGACAGCGAGACTCTGTCTCTGAAGCTTGACCGCATGATGTCATATCTAACCAGGAACATTACCACCCGCATGCCCACACCACACACACTCACATGCAAGTACGCACGCACAACACACACGCACGCACCGCACACACGCACGCACGCATCCGCTCGCACGCACCACACACATACACACACTCTCGCGTGCACTCACACACAGAAAGAGAGCACTCTTTTAGGAAACGGTATCGTGCATGTTGTAGCCTATCCTACCTGACTAGCCTCTCATTATAACACACATACATACATTCAGTTAAGAGTAGCAGGAAATGCCCTCAGGCTCCAGGGGGCTGCTGTACATCACCCGATCTGGAAAAGGCCCCAGGTATTTCTGTTGTGTTTTAGATTATGAGAGCAATATGACTCCTTCATAAGCAGTACATAGCACCATACTGCTTATGTAGGAGTTATATTACTACATATGTATGCACTACATAAATATTCATGAATGCATATGGCAATAGAAGCAAATAGGCATATGGTGTGTAATGTCACTGCTGAAGCAGAGTGACACACAGCATGTTCCCTTTTGTGGTTACTGACATTCATTATTGTCCATGTAGTGCGTATGAAGGTGCTATGTAGTTGTTATGAAGGAGTATAACTTTTATTAAAGACCGTTTATGAAAGTGCTACCAAATCTTCTTGCACACAGTACACTGGCCCTGGTCCACATGTATTGCATGGTGTGTGGCTGGAATGAAAGCAGATATTGAGAGTAGATGAGGGTGTGGCTGGCTACGGTCCAGTGTGTGACACTCTAGTTCTCTTGCACACTCATCCGTATTATCCTATGTCAGGATGTGTGCGCAAGGACCCATCTGACCCAGCTGGAACTAGAGCTGGTGCTTCGACGCTGGAATCCTGAAGCTGATGGATGATGGTGTGAAATCTGAGGTTCCGCGCACACGCACACGCAAACACACACACACACACACACACACACACGCACACAAAACATACATGCACATGCAAACAAACAATCAGACACACATACACACGTGCAGCCATACACACAAATAACTGAAATACGCTCACCAGCACTTACACACACTCTGTCTCAGTCTCTCTCTCATTAGAAAGCTTTTGCAGAGAAATGCATTGATCTACTTTGAATATCACTTTAAATTACACTGTGAATACTCCCAAGACACGGAATAACATCACAGGCACAGATGAATATCGCAGAAATGGATCCCTGGTAATGACCTGTATGCCGGTCTCCTAGCAAATGAGTACTTGGCATTCAGTCCTCTGCAGTGGAGCCTTGATTTATCCCCTCTCTGCTACTTTTTAAGATGATTCTGGAATAAAGGTGTTTTTATTAACCTATTAAAACCCCAGGTCAAAGACTGATAAGGATGTATAATGTGAAACAGGGGATTTGTCCTCCTTTATACCTCTCCATTCTGTGTCTCCATTATGTCAAACATTGCCGTTTATCTTTCTCTGTGACAGCGCTAATTTAGACACTGCCATTTAAACAAATAGCGCAAGAACTCTTCAACCTTTAAACGGCATCTAATTAAGCCTAAGACCCTTCTGAAACCCTGTGTGAGGAGTGGGAAAAGTCTTGCGGGAATATTCTTCAACGCGGTACGGAATGGGATAGCATCAGCATACCAGAAAGAGCTCATTACTTCACATAATTCTGCTACAGCACTTTTCGAGGTCTCAAAGGGCTTCACAGCGAAGCTTTCAGTTCAGCGCCACCACCACCAATGTGCAGCACCCACCTGGGTGAGGCATGGCAGCATTTCTTTCCCCTGAACGCTCGCCGCGCATTAGATTAGACAGAAAGGGAGGGAATTATTGAGCCAATTAAACTGGGAGATGATTAGGTGGTCAGGAGGAGAAAAGCAATTTGGGAATTTCGTCAGGGAAGCCCCCCTACTCGTTTGCGAGAACTGTCACGGTTTTGCAGGTTGCCGTTCCTTCTCTGCGGAGGTTTCTCTCGCAGCTTCGGGACGGCGTCCTTGCTGTGTTTTTCCGCTACTCTGCACTGATTTATCTTTCAGGTGTTCAGCTGGCTATATAAGCGCTGCGCCTTCCGGTCTCTGTGCTTTTGTGTCATTCTTGCCACGCTAAGCCAGGTAACGACGGTATAGGATTTAGGCGACCACTTGTGCTTTGGCTTATTGCTAAAAGGATACGTGGGGTCTGCTTTAGTGAGTTAGCAGTTCTCTTTCCTTTAAGATATTTCCTTTCTCACTCATTTCCTTCCTTGGTTTTCTTTCCCCTATCGCATTCCTTTTCTTTTCTCCTATTTTACTGCTCGAGTCTGCGAGCTTTTCGCCCACATTTCTGGGTTTTTATTCTTTGGCTTTAAGCCGGGAGTTATTTTCCCTTTTTGTTTATTTGTCTCTGCTCTGTTCGCGGAGCTCTAACTCCCTTCCCCTTTTTGTGGTACTCCACTCATGGGAGTACTTTTTGATCTCCTCACGGTCGTGTCTGGTCCTCCGACCCAGCCACCACACACAAACATCTTTTACTCACAACGCATTGAGGAAACGCATGACTGAGAACAGAGGTCTGTTCCTGCACCTGCTCCTGTCTGCTTCAGCTGTTAGTAACAGAAAACACTGTCAGCTGCATGCATCTGCTACAGCTTAGTTAGAACACTTCCATTATCCACAGATGCACATTCAGTGGAATTGATCATTTTATTGCATGCCGGTTTTATGGGCAAATTCTACTTTTTCCTCACAAACTTTTGTTTATTTTTGTGGATCGATCCATCTGCTGGTTCCTCTTGTGCAATACTCAAGCTATACACAAAAACACAGCACTCCTCTAGACGGGGATGCGGTGACTACACCCACATCCACAGCCTGAGCAGCAGGGTACACGCTGTTCAATAAGTCACACGCTGAGCTTTATAATGGTTCCTCTTTTGGTGTCCGCAAGTCCACACTACCCGAAATTCTATTCTATTTGGGTCCATTCACTGTCTGTGTCAGGAGCTATTCACCACATATGTTGCCGCATATACAGTACATACATACCATGTAACAGTAAAAACGTGCCACTGCAAATCACGTGGAGTTTAAATGGTGTAAAGCGCTCTGTCGTGCACAGTGCAGCCCAACAGTAAACAGGCAGCATCCTTGGTTCACCTAACATGGGTTGTGTGGCTCATACTTTTCGCTAAACAGCTTATATATAGCATACACAAACACGCACACGTGCACGCCAGGGAGGGAGACAGGGATCTGTAACTGATGCGCTGTCCGTTCAGTGTAGAGCCCTGGGAGAGCTGCAGGACCTTGGACAGCGCCAGGCCCACTCACACAGGGTAGCAGCTGTAGCTCACTGCAAGTCTGGGCAGCCGTTCCCCATTATCTAACCCACTGGGCTCTCTAAAAGGCCTCGCAAACTTTTTCGCATGAACACAAAAAGTGACCCCTGCTGGGTGCAGACAGAAGCAGCCATGTCACCCTCTTGAGCACTTTTGGGTCTTAAAAATGGTCAGATTTCTGGTTAATGGGAGGCATTGTGGGATTTCCTGACTGTACAAAATTACAGATGTACATGCATAACTGAAACTGCAACAGACAGGTGTCCACTGGGAGAACAAACTACTCGTGGCTGACTTGAGGACACAGCTAAGGAACCCCATGGTGTCCAATTCAGAGACCATGATTCTCAGATTCTCATACCTACTTAAGCACAATACACCTGTTGAATAATTTTTACTTTTGTGTGTCAGTCTCATCTAAGTAAACAGAGGCTAGACGCACTTTCTTGCATTGGGAAATCTGAAGGAGAGATATAGGGAACAGGATGAGCATTGTTAAGAGGGAAGAGAAAGAGATCAAATGGCCAAGAAAGGAAAGTCCATAAATAAACTGAAAATGTGATCCTGACCCATTTAGTCTACCCCCGGGCTTGGTACGCTGACCCAGGACAGACACAAAAATAATTTGCGGGCCCCACATGTCTGCCTCCTGTAGGCGTGCGGTGAAAACATGGCGGTCAACACACAGTTTTGCTCCATTAATCTTGACGATCGAAACCTCTGGGTCAAGCCGGACACTCGCTCCCCGGGCTCCATGGCAACCACACTCTCCAGTACCTATATATGCTCTATGAGTGGCAAGGCTGCCAGCCAATCTGCTTCTGCAGAGTCAAACACAGTTTAAAAAGAGATCAATGTAAAATCCCCAATTGTGTAAAACAAAAATTCCAACTGAAAAATATGGCAAACAGGGAAATGAGCTTCAAACTGCATGTCACATTTTTACAACATCCACTCTAGTGGGAAGGATTCTTTTTAAAAAATGTTCTTTTTGTTTGAGAAGGTGGCTAGATTATGAAAGAGCAGGATGAGGAGATAAGAATAATTTTATTCCATCATTAAATTGTTTGATATTTCTGTGCCTTTAAGCTCATAAGGTGTGCACTGTAGTTCTCATGCCACATTGCACATTGCATGTACTGTAGGAGCATTAAATTGGGTGTTAAGCAGACTGAAAAAAAAACCCTGAAGTTCTAAATTACTTTTTGCTAGGGGTGTAAAGATTCTCCAAATCCACGGTTCGGTTCAGACCTCGATTTTTGAGCCAGGGTTCGGTTCATACCTCGGTTTTTTTGGTTTTGTTTGTGTAATGTGTAATATTTACAAAATATACAGCTCAGGGTTTTTCCTACATAGTAAATTATTTGCCGGCCGCCAAAATGATTTCACGGACCGCCAAAGGGAAAATCGCCCCGCCAAAATGACAATAATTGGCAAAACGGCAAATAAAATCATATCAGAATTAATTTAATAAAATGTTTTGGGTGCAATATGATCATTTGGCCAGCGGATGGCAATATATATTGTACTAGTCACCTTCAATATGTCAGTACTAGGAGACGAGTAGAAGAAGCATAGAACCATAGACTGTAGCCTATAGAAATGCGGCTCAGCTATTCTGTGGCAGAGTGCGACTCGGTAGAAAGGCATAGCGTGGGCAGTGAGTTGGATGGAACACTACTCCATTTATATTAGGCTACCTTTGAAGCACTAACTTCTGAAAAGGTAAAAGCTTTAACCCGATCCACGTTGGCGCCCCATAACTATAGTGGTAGACTAATCGGTCCCAATTACAGTAGCCTATTCATGTCTGCCTTAAATTATAAACTAGGCTATAGCTTTAAGAAAACCCCAGGATTGATACTACAGTGCAATAAAATAAGAGGGTGATGTTAATAGCCCAAAGCACTTAAGACCCTCGTCTTGCCACAGCCACAGAAAATCATGTTCAGATATAGCTAGAAACAATAATATATTTTTTAAATGTTGTACAAATAGGCCAACGCATTCAGCGTTTTCCATTGCTTACTGTAGGCTACTATACAGTAGGCTACCCTACCCTATCTGATGCATTTTCGGTTTAGAAGACACCTAATTTTTTTCCTCCAAAATCTCTCGTAGCTATAAATATGGTAATGAAACCAAATATCTTACCTGTAGGCTATATGCAGGTAGGCTACCACTGTGTTATGATTAACCCTGAAGAGTTTCTTGTTACGTTTCGCCAAAGTCCCGTACAGTCGACATTTCCACAGTGACCTATCGCATTTAGGGCTGAAAGAGTCTACGTTGCTGTTGTTATGTAAAAACACAAATTGTGTTTTTGTACGTTTTTTTTTTTTTTTTTAAACGTGTAGCTACACTTATTTTTTATTTCTGTTTTAGAGTGTTGTTTATTTATTTTTCTATTTGTGCGCTATCAAAATAGCCTAAATGGTGTAACATTCAAATATTCAAAAATCTTCAAGGACCTTTGATTTCTAAAACCTAACTCCTAAACACAACCCTACTGGTACTTTACAACCAAAGCCTACATGGGCTCTTTGTACTCCAAAAACTGTATTTACGGTAAAATGAATGCAAAAAATGTTGCTGCTCGCATTGGTACTGCCGAAACCCATTTCTCTGCCAGGAAAAACATTGAATAGAATAATAATTTCGTGATTTACATGTGTTATAGTGTTAATTGTGAAATGAAAAAGGAGTTATCTTACATTAGTAACGTAATGAGAGCTCAGCAGGCTGCACCTGCAGTGGTGGCAGTGGGTTGGGGTTGGTGGAGGGGGTGTGTCGCGGTTCCGTCTTCCAGAACCGCGACACAAGACCATGGACGTTTGTATCACGGTTTCGGTCTCGGTTTCAGAACCGTTACACCCCAACTTTTTGCAGTATAGCATTTTTGGGTTTGCAATATGTGGTAAACTTACTAAACATAGGCTTAATACAAGAAGATAAAAAAGAGGACAGAATATGCACACATCTAAAACTTGTAAACAGGCGCAGGTTAGGTGAGTGACCAGGAACAGAGCACGGTAATTAACTTTGCTAGTAAACCTTTATCGGACATGTGCAAACTGGCACTTGTTAAAGGTTTAACCTATGTGCCAACTTGCTCGATGAATGACATTGAGACAACAACTGACTTTCAAAAATCCTTCCGTAATCTGAGGTTAAAATAATTTTTTCTGAGGCCTACCCTTGACCCTTTCCCTGTACCTACTGAGTCAACTGAGACATCACTCACAGGTTCCACACATCCTACTATAATAAGACCTATTACACCTTTTAGAAAGAGGTCGACATTTATTCCGTCCAGAAACAGGAATGCGTCTTTGGATAAATATTGTCGAAAATTATGTACAGTTACTGTTAAAAAATTTAAGCAATTACAACAATATGTCTAAGTGTGAGAGGGAGTCCCTTTCTGATCCAAGTAAAGACAGTACAGTTATAGTATGTCCAGCTGATAAAGGGGGGTGCCATCATAATTCAGAATATGTCTATAACATTGAAATTCACAGACAATTGAGCGATGAGTAGTTCTACCGAAAACTTAATTCTGACCCCACGTCTTGTTTTAAGTTATTCATTCATGAAAAACTTTCATCCTTTACAGAAAGTGGTGAACTCAGCAAAGCTGAATATGAATACATGAAAACTGATTTCCTTATAATGCCGGTATTCTATACTCTCCCCAAAGTACATAAGTGCCAGACCATGCCCCTTTTGGGTAGACCCATGGTTAGTGCTATTGGTTCCATCACTGAAAAAAATTCAATTTTTGTTGATCACTTCTTAAAGCAGTGAGTCACAGTCTTACCTTCATATACTAGCGACTCTATTGACTTCATCCAGACACTTAAACCCCTTATTCTACCGGAGACTGATATCTTACTAGTCACATTGGATGTAGAGAGTCTCTACACTAATATTCCCCATGACGGAGGTTTGTTATGCTATACGGCATTTTCTAAACCAACGACTCTCTACTACAAAACCTAGTGCCAATTTTATAACAGAACTTGCAGAACTAGTTTCAACCACAAACTACTTTCTATTCCAACATATTCCAGGCCATTTTGAGAACCAATACATCTTAGATGCCACAGAAAATCCCTTTTTCCCCAAATATTCTATTGTTCAAACGTTACATTGATGATTGCTTTATCATCTGGACTGGCACGTCTGACAACCTACAGCAATTCCATTCCTTTCTGATTAATGTTAGCCCACATTTACGTTTTACCCCACGCTAGAAGCACATTAGTTTTCTAGATGTGATGGTTATAAAATAAAAAAATAGTCTATTGACAGATCTTTGCCGCAAATACACACATAGAAATACTCTACTGAGAGGAGATAGTTTCCATCCTAAACCTCTCATCAGGAGTCTCCACCACATCAGAAGGATCTGTAGCACCGTCATATAAAGTACAGGCCGTATCAAAAAACTGGCAGGTTACTTGTACGTGGTTATCCTCGTACATATATCGACTCTGCAAGGAATCGCTTTGCTCACATCTCTCAGGATGAATGTCTCCAGTCAAAGGTGAAAATCAAAATGGACTCTACCGTTACATGCTACACCAAATATTCGGTCCTTGGTTCTGATTTTTAAAAAACCACGAACGGCTCTTATTACAATGAGAGGCGTTCTGGATATATTTTCTCAACTGTATGACGCCAAAAGGTTTAAATCAAGAATTAGATATCAAGCCATTTCGATAGTCATGACCTAATTTGTATTTTCCTGACCTAGTTTGCGCTCACTATCTCCGATATATTTGAAATAGCCTATTTTTATTTTTTATAGTGTTTATATAACAATTGAAAGTACTATGTGCAGAACATTCACTTTTGTTGTTACTGTAACATATGGTTACATGGTAGCCTATAACCATTACTTGACCACGTCCCTGTATTGGACCCGCCTCTCTAGTTACCTAGATGCGCATGTGTATATATACTGGTAATGAAAACTGAATAATTTTACAATATTATTCATTTAGTAGCACTGTTCCAATGATTCCACACACCAGGCTGGTTTAATTAATTATACAAGTAAATAATTCTTCCTCTTACGAACAAAAAATCATTGCTTAGTAAAGCAAACACTTAGCACAACAGCAGTTCGAATACATATTTAACTGTTCAAAATGCAGAAAAGGGGGTTTAGAAAATAACCGTAATGGCTGCTTGGCTCTGCACATCTGCAGTCAGGTCAGGTAGGATCTGTAATTTAGGGACACAGGATTTTGGCTCAACCATTTGCCCTCAGCAGGGAGTGCAGCCAACCATGGGCAGTTAAACAGATTTAAGAAAGCAAAAGGCCTAAAGTCTGCATTCATCTGTACAAGACAGGATGAAAGGGGTATGGCTGTGACTAATGTATTAAGTAAAATGAAACTACTATGTGTACGTATCAATATTAATGCAGTCCCTGACATTCATTCAAAGCAACACTTGAGAATATAGCCTATAAGAAATGCATTTAAAAATGTATCCACTTCATAATGTTGATTTATTATCAAGATCTTAATTATATGAACAATATTTAAAAACATTTATTACACACTTGTACATTTTTATTGCTCTTAAACTTTATTGCCCATTTACTACATGCTCAGTAATTGTTAATACTTAAAAGCAAATCGTAGTTATAAGTTATAAGGTAGCCATGCATATATTAACCATTTTCTAATAGTGTGAACAGATGAAAGGGTGCATCATGTGAGATTGAATTGGGATGCAAGATATACATAAATGAATAAATCAGCTGCGTAGCAGACATTATGATATGTAAATGGGAAAAAAAAAGTGTTCAGCACCTGTGTTAAGTTCTGTTATGGTCTAACTTCAGTCTGCATAGTCTTCAGTCAGTATAGGCCTACTTTTAAACACATACTGTACGTGCTTATACAGTTAATTGTGGGGAATCAGAACTCCAAATGACCTCATCTGCAGCTAAAATACAGTAGGAAACCATCTCTGATACCCCTTTCACACACAAAACCAGGGATTGACACGGGATATTGAATACGGGTTCGACCCACGTCTGACCCATTCACAACAAACTATGGTCACGGGTAAGTCCTGGGTCCTCACCGTTCACACAAGACTTGGTCCGCAAGTTTACTTCTGTACACATTCCACTTTTTCCTGCTAGTTTACAGCTAGTTTGGCAGCCAGCTTGCTAGCGAATACAATGTAGTTTTCCATACGATGGCTTAACCCAGTATGTTAACACCTGAATCGATAGCCTAGTGATGTGCTTCAAATCTTGCAAATGCAATTTTATGTAAATAAAACTGCCACAATACGTTTTAAGTAGCGTATTATTTGTTATTTAATAGGCTATTCACCGTTACATATTTACCCATGACAACTGAACAATCCTCTTCTTGAAGCTGTGAATTTAGCTAGTGAAAATTAAGATAAATCCATAGTTGTTCGGTTCAAATATACACTCACATGAATAGCCTAGGTCTCCATCATTTATATAAAAGTATTGGAACATCATTTATGCACAAGTTAAAGACATGTCAAGATTGAGGGTCAGATAACTGTGCTACGTAGAATGTAGCCGTCTGATATACCGCAAGGATACTTATCAATTGCAATAACGGCCGTTACCACCATGTGGGATATTCTTTTCATCTTTTGTTGCGGTAGTAATCTAAACTTCAAAGCCCACGTGAAATTCTTCCGGGAAAAAACTGTCAGCACTGTCTACTGGGTGTTGATAAGATGGACAATCAGCAGAAAGGCGTTGTACCTTTCATGTGATTGACACTAATACATCACATGATCATGTGGAAGCTAAACAACCTTGCTGCTGATTGGTCTTATCAACACTCAATAGATATCAGCGTTGATGTTTTCTTCCGGAAGCATTTCATGCGGCCTCTGAAGTTTGGATGTTTACTGCAGAGTATCGGGTATATTTAAAGAAAAAAAGATGAAAAGAAAGGGAGTACCACATGGTGGCAACAGCTGTTATAGCATTCGATAATTATCGATGCTGTATATCGGCCAGCCCTAGTGTTGAGTAACCCATGTCGCCCCTTGCACACTGAAGCGGGTCGTGAGCAGGGTTGTGGAACCGGGTCGGATAACCTGGGTTCACCCATTCACACCAATGGCAAGGACCCAGGTTTTATCCGGGTCGTTGCTTCGGTGAGAAATGGGTACGAGATAGAGTTCGGCAGGTGTTGCTATAGCAGGGGATTCACTTCAGAATGCTACCAGGGCATCAATACAACTAGGAATGTGTTTAAGAAATTACCAAGATAATTAATTAAACACGTGTCAGTGACAAAAGCACTTTGCGCTGTGCACCTGGAGATCTTGCAGCTGAAGGCCTATTAGTCACACCACTGGCCTGGCAGTCTCACAGACAGACAGTATCTCCTGTGATGTGACATCTTGCCAGGCCAGCTCTTCCTTCCTGGTAAAGAGCTGCTCATCAGAAGGCTAAGCCCTCTGAGCGGTGGGGCGAGGGGGAGGGGGGGAGGAGTGAGATGGAGCAGTGCGTGTCTCCACAGTCGGGGCGTGTCACCATGTAGAAGCTGTAGTGTCGTACATTAATAATTTGGCAGTGAAGACAGACAGTTAAAATGTCTTAAGTCATCACATGGAAGCACCAATGAATGTGCAGAATATACACTACTCACAAAAAGTTAGGGATATTCGGCTTTCGGGTGAAATTTCAGGATGAACCTAAAATGCACTATAACCTTTACAGGTGAAATTAATTTGACCTTCTCTAAACTTTTGAATGCACATGTCCAACTATTCAATGTTTCAGTACTTTTTGCACAACTTGCTGTTCTCTAACAAGGAGCTGAACGGCAAAATTCACAACAGGTGTTTGATCCATGAATCGACCAATAAATTTCCTGGTTCAATTAGAATTGGTATTTAAACAGTCCTCTTCATCATGCTGTTCACATTTTGACATCATGAGACCAAGACGACACCTAACAATTGATCAACAGTACCTCGCCATTGCGAGGCTTCAAACAGGATGTTCTCAGAGGGAAGTGGCCACTGAGCTTAGAGTGTCACAGAGTGTCATCAGCAGGTTGCAACAGAGATACAGAGAGACTGGAAGAGTCACAGAAAGGCATAGAAGTGGACGTCCTTTGGCCACATCCCACACTGATGACCGCTTCATTGTGAACAGTGCCCTGCGGAACCGGATGATGAATGCCACTCAACTCCAGGCTCAACTCAACATTTAAGGGAGGTGAGAGGCACCCAAGTGTCACGTCAGACCATTCAAAACCGTTTACATCAGCGTGGTCTGCGTGCTAGACGACCTGCAAGGGTACCTGACCACACCACCAGGCACAGGCGTCATCGTCTTGCATGGGCCAGGGAGCATTTACGCTGGACGAGGGGACCAGTGGGCCTCAGTGCTGTTCTCTGATGAAAGTCGATTCACGTTGAGCAGAAATGATGGCCGCCAACGATGTTGGAGACGTCAAGGAGAGCGCTATGCATCAGCCACTGTTGTCACCAGACGACCCTTTGGTGGTGGCGGTGTTACAGTGTGGGCAGGTGTGTCTAGTCAATACAGAACTGCCCTACACTTTGTGAATGGTACAGTGACAAGCCCATACTACCTGAATAACATCATTAATCCAGTCATTGTGCCCCTGCATGAACAACACAGGCCTAATTTCATCTTCATGGACGACAATGCTCCAGCTCATCGAGGTCGCATCATTAGGGAAAGGCTGCTGGAGACTGGGGTACCTCAAATGGAGTGGCCTGCACTTTCTCAAGACCTGAATCCCATAGAAAACCTATGGGATCAGCTGACTCACCGTTTAGAGGCTCGTAACTCTGTACCCCAGAACCTCAATGACCTGAGGGCCGCCCTTCAAGAAGAGTGGGATGCCATGCCTCAGCAGACAATAAGTCGACTTGTGAACAGCATGAGACGTCGTTGTCAAGCTGTAATTGATGCTCAAGGGCACATGACAAGTTATTGAGACATTGACATTTTTGTTGTGGTATACCCACCACTGTTGTTGGCTTTTGTTTCAAGAAATTGTTTGAGATGAGGAAATCACCATTGCATGCTTCTACTTAAATGCCCTACTTTCATGATACGTATAATATCACTGTAGCGTGAACTTATTTTCCATAAATTTCACCCGAAAGCCAAATATCCCTAACTTTTTGTGAGTAGTGTATATAAATGTATATACTGCTTCACACTAGGTGCAAAAGTACAATTAATCAGTCTCATAAAATTAATTATTAAATCATGAATTTCAATGTTAAATATTAAAATAATAATCAATAACTTAATCTGAAGGCGTAAGTTCTTTTGGAGGATAGGCTCAAATGTTTATCCAAACAACAATCAGACCGACGACCAGGTTTAAGTAAACACAATTTATTAAATGACAAACATGTCTAAAACTAACATCCTAAAAGCAGCAAATGATATGGAAAGGAAAACGAAGTGTAGGCAAAGAATGTGGCATATAGAATTTACAGTTCTATTTCTGTATGTGCGCCAGACACGTGGTGTTCAGACATCACAAGACCGTACCTCGAGGGGGAAATACAAATCTAGCTTTAGCATGAAGCTAATGTGGCCTGAAACATGGCGTGTATTGAGGCTATAGAAATTTTGCTACATCTAGCGAAATCCCAGGCCCCTATCCTATATCTAATGGGTTAGGTATTAGTAGAAAGATTGCATGCACAATCTCGATTTAAAAGGGAGGCGTATTGTAAATTAGTTTTAGAGTAAGTTAGAGTAGGCACTGTAACTTTAGCTTATGCAAGGCTAATTGGCTGTCGATAGCCTGCAAGCCATGTGTTGAGTTACAAGTTAACGTTACTCTAAATAAACACAATGGATACAATCAAATATGTAATTACATTGACAATAAACATTACACAAAAGTTCTCCAAACTATTTCCTGGATGTTCATGTCAGTCTTACTGTACTGAAGTTGCTACAGGCGAGTCCATGGCTTTGATGATGTCCAGAAAGTTCTTTCCTTTGGCAGCGTCTGGACTGGATTTTCTCTCGGTTTCCTTGCAGGTAGAGCAGCTTGCTTGCTTCCAGGTCCTTTGGCGAGTAGTTGCTAGAAACTTGCCGTGGGAGTCCTTCTGTAAGTTCAACAAGTGGTTTCCTTGGGTTTCTTTGCGGTTTGCGGTTCGTGGTAACGTAGGCTACACACGTTTCTCTGGCTGTCGCTTTAAGACTACGCCGTATGACGTTAGCTCAGTGTGGCTAGCCGTTTTAGTGGCTTTCGCGAACATGCTAACTGAGAGCTGGGTGACAGAGCGGTCTTTGTGGCCGCATAACCCGAGGGAGGGAACAGTTCTCCCCATGTGTTCCTTGCCTGGTCTGGCCTCCTTGCCCTTCCCAGCCGGGAAGATGGACAGGAGATGATTGTTCCGACAAGTGAAAATGGTAAGAAGGAAGTGTAAGAACAAAACGTTTACTCAAAGTTTTATAGAACCGGGGACTCAGTCCTGATTGGTCAAGGATCACATGACTCCCCGGGGTCACATGACTGTCGCATGCCGGTATATGTAGTCTTTTGGAACTGCAGTCCAGGGTCACATAAATGCGGTTTGATTCCCAATGGACATGCACTACAAAGCCCTGAGCCGTTATTTGGAGTCGCCACTCTGTTGTCAAGACTGCTCCCGAGCCTGGATACAGCGTGATGGTGTTCAGATCAGTTCCGACCAGTTCTGACCAGTTTAGACCAGTTCTTCAGATCAGAACAGTACATACCAGTTCAGACCAAATCAGACCACTACAGACCAGTTCACATGAGATGCACTGTTCAACTCTCAGATCTTTCTTGGCCATTTTCTTAGCAAAGACTTCATGGTCAATGTGCACTATCTGAGAATAAGTATCTAGTTTCTGAATGAATGCCTGCACTCTTAAATTAATATTACAAAATACATTAAACACATAGAAATTACCTGAAACTTGTTTGCACGTTGACTTACCTGAGAGTGACGTTTGTGAATTATAATAATTTTCATTTTAAAGATTACTACCACTGGTCTCATGGCTTCATTGCAATTCAGGTTAATGCTACACCCACACACTAAAAGCAACTAATAAAAAAAACACTAAAATAAAAGATAGTTATTCACAAGTAGCATCCTATTTCCCCTGATGCAGAGACGGCTGAATATAGCCGTATATACAGTATAAACACAGTGGACTGTTTCAGTGCAATTTGTCAGGCCATAAAGAGAGCAGAGAGCTCTTATTTACAGGCTTTCCACAGGCAGAATCTCCAGGAGGCTAATGGAGAACAGGGTTAGTCAGTCAGTATCGCTCTACTCCCCATAGCACTTTCCTGTTTGAGCCACACAGCTATGCTGATCCTTTCAGTGACTGACAGTTCAACGACACTCAGCAGTACCCTTCACATCAGCGGGTCAAAGGGCATATGACTGGAACTTGACAGAAAACCCGCTGTGATCAATCTGACCAAACGTGGGCAGCAGAAATCATTTCTACCCACCAAAAGCTCCTTCGGTTTCTACAGCAATCGTTTAGTTTCTACAGCAATCAAATAGAAAGCTCACAAGAGGTACAACCCATTAAATTATTCGTTGTGTGGAACAGTCCTGGGTTCTATTAGGGCATTGTCCCCATACGTTTGTGTCGTTGATCATAGAAAATTCACATATGCTGATTTCACGTCCTATTCATAAAACTTATGCTAATCTTGTGCTAATCACGGATATCTACATGCTCACATTAAGTAACGCCACCATTGAAAGCTTAATACTTGAGCTGTGATAACATCACCTTCTACCTTACATTGTTCATCCAAACCAGCACACACATATGAGCCATAGCATTAGCGCAGGGGTAGGCAACACTAGTCCTGGAGTGTCAGAGCCGGTTTCTGCTCAATCCAAACCAGTGCTACATAACTGGGTTCATTTTAATTAATCAGGCATAATGAATGCAGGTGACCATGTGTTGGATGCATTTCACCATTCTATGGAATATTACGGCTCAGACTTTTAATCATCCATCAAACTCTTGTGACCAAGATGGAACAGAAACCAGAAATGTCAACAACACTCCAGGACCAGGGCTGTCGACCCGTGCTTTAACATTTAAACGGGCAGGAATGATTATTATACTTCTATGGTGGTGGGTACTGTAGAGTAACTGCAATGTGTTTTTACTGATGACACTTTCAAAGCCACTGCAGGAACATGCTGTTCTATCAGTGCAGGGACAGCCTTAGAGATCAAAGCAGTTATGGTCTCTCCCTGCTGTTGATTAATGTCATTCACCTCATGCCATTAGTTGCTATAGTGACAAAATTAATATGGAGTCGTTGCTTCTAACCCTGGCACTTGAAGTGTACAGTCTATTTTTTTTTAAAGGAGAGCAGACAGTTCTCCCTCATGTATTTTTCCCCACTTTATACAGATGGAGAAAGCAGAGAGACTTAAGCATCACAGAGCATAAATAACCATAGTGGGGAATTAAACCACCAGCCACAAGTGGCGTGCGTGCTTGCGTGCGTGCGTGCGTGCGTGCGTGCGTGCGTGCGTGCGTGAGGGGGGTGGGGGGTTGTATTTAGGTTGAGAATCGGCTGCCCTACAGACTACAGTCTTCTGTCAAGATTCTGTTTCTCTATCATTGTTTTTTAGTCCGTATCTTTCCTGGTCAAACCCAGTCATCTCCAGTGAATGCAGTCCAATTGATATCTCGATTATGATTAGTGTTGTATGACATTAAATGCAGTTGTTCTTGCCATTGGAATGATCTTATTATAAACACCCACATTTGTTATTGTGGTTAAGAAACAGAAGCACCTGATGATGGCTGCTCTCAGTCAGTCTCAATGGTGAACAGGTGAGGGTTTCTTTTAGTTCAAGTATCGGTACTCCAAGCAACGATATGCATTTTAGGTGATGCGCAGGACCAAAAGAGAGGAAGTTGTGTTTATGCAAGCCAGTGCATGCCCGCAAGCTGGCAGCCAAAAATACCATCATCTACAATAATGCATTTTATCTCCGCTCCTGCCATCAATTAATGCAATGTTCTCTTCCATCTTTCTGATGCAATATTGACACAGCATGCATCCCCATTACTGTGGTCAGGTTAGCTTTATACCTAAGAGGCCAATACTGCACTGTGCGTGTTATTATACAGAGGCTTTTCTCTTTATTTCACATTCCTGCAGATAACAGCTCAATATTTCTGACAGTTCTCCCAGACGGAGGAGAGAGCTCATATCTCAGAGTGTGACATCATCAGCAGCCCCCACCCCCCTCCCCGCGGTTCACCTGAGCCCCTGCTCTCCGGCGCCGTAAACTCATCGGTCTTCATCACGCCTGACAGGGGCCGGCGAGCCGCGCGTGTTCGCACGGCCAAATTACAGGGGCGGGCGGAGGAAGCGCGTATGCAGGGGGTTCAGTTCTAATGGAGCGACGATGTTGAAAAGCAACGTCCTGGCAGAGAGGCTGTCGTTCTCTCCCATTAGCAAACGGGACAGCGGATCAGTTCCTGCGGGCCGTGTTGGGGCAGACGGCTAGGCTCCGGGCTCAGTGGGCGGAAGCACAGAATCTGTCAGGGGACCTCAGGGCGTAATACTATGACACGCGGACGAGTATGGCACAAATCATCCAGTGGCCTGCACAGGCCCCCCATATAAACCTGGGATTTATTAAAGCAGTCCGCCGTGGGGCAATGTTAGCAAAGGGCACAGGAGAATAGAGAGAAAATGATTGGGGGGAAATGAGAAAGGACTGAGTCAGGCATTAAGCCTGCAACAATGACTCAGGCAATGTTCCTGACCGTAAAAAGGAAAATAATGAAACTGTCGTCGAAGACTGAATTTCCATAACAATGACCCCCCTATTCCATTTTCGTACTGATTGGACTCAACATTGAAACTGGACTTCTGGTCAGCTGTGGCTGGCAGGACGGGATTTTGAATACGAAGGAAATGCTGCTCTCCTGAAAAATATAAATGTGAGAATTTCCAGCGTCTGTCGCCGTGAGTGCGTGAAACACAAAGCACACGGTACAGTGGGTCAGAGGCAGACAGCGCCGTCTCTTACAGGACTCCCTCTGTATGATGGGGAATCACATCCGTCACTTACAGGACTCCCTCTGTATGAGCAGGAATCACATCCGTCTCTTATAGGACTCCCTCTGTATGAGCGGGAATCACATCCGTCTCTTACAGGACTCCCTCTGTATGAGGGGGAATCACATCCGTCACTTACAGGACTCCCTCTGTATGAGCAGGAATCACATCCGTCTCTTATAGGACTCCCTCTGTATGATGGGGAATCACATCCTTCTCTTACAGAACTCCCTCTGTATGAGCGGGAATCACATCCGTCTCTTACAGGACTCCCTCTGTATGACGGGGAATCACATCCTTCTCTTACAGGACTCCCTCTGTATGCGGGGGAATCACATCCGTCGCTTACAGGACTCCCTCTGTATGCGGGGGAATCACATCCGTCTCTTACAGGGCTCCCTCTGTATGACGGGGAATCACATCCGTCTCTTACAGGACTCCCTCTGTATGCGGGGGAATCACATCCGTCGCTTACAGGACTCCCTCTGTATGAGGGGGAATCACATCCGTCTCTTACAGGGCTCCCTCTGTATGACGGGGAATCACATCCGTCTCTTACAGGACTCCCTCTGTATGCGGGGGAATCACATCCGTCGCTTACAGGACTCCCTCTGTATGAGGGGGAATCACATCCGTCTCTTACAGGACTCCCTCTGTATGACGGGGAATCACATCTGTCGCTTACAGGACTCCCTCTGTATGAGCGGGAATCACATCCGTCTCTTACAGGACTCCCTCTGTATGAGCGGGAATCACATCCGTCTCTTACAGGACTCCCTCTGTATGACGGGGAATCACATCCTTCTCTTACAGGACTCCCTCTGTATGAGCGGGAATCACATCCGTCTCTTACAGGACTCCCTCTGTATGAGGGGGAATCACATCCGTCTCTTACAGGACTCCCTCTGTATGAGCGGGAATCACATCCGTCTCTTACAGGACTCCCTCTGTATGAGCGGGAATCACATCCGTCTCTTACAGGACTCCCTCTGTATGAGCGGGAATCACATCCGTCTCTTACAGGACTCCCTCTGTATGAGCGGGAATCACATCCGTCTCTTACAGGACTCCCTCTGTATGAGGGGGAATCACATCCGTCTCTTACAGGACTCCCTCTGTATGAGCGGGAATCACATCCGTCTCTTACAGGACTCCCTCTGTATGAGCGGGAATCACATCCGTCTCTTACAGGACTCCCTCTGTATGATGGGGAATCACATCCTTCTCTTACAGGACTCCCTCTGTATGAGCGGGAATCACATCCGTCTCTTACAGGACTCCCTCTGTATGAGCGGGAATCACATCCGTCTCTTACAGGACTCCCTCTGTATGAGCGGGAATCACATCCGTCTCTTACAGGACTCCCTCTGTATGAGCGGGAATCACATCCGTCTCTTACAGGACTCCCTCTGTATGAGGGGGAATCACATCCGTCTTTTACAGGACTCCCTCTGTATGACGGGGAATCACATGCGTCTCTTACAGGACTCCCTCTGTATGAGCAGGAATCACATCCGTCTCTTACAGGACTCCCTCTGTATGAGCGGGAATCACATCCGTCTCTTACAGGACTCCCTCTGTATGAGCGGGAATCACATCCGTCTCTTACAGGACTCCCTCTGTATGAGCGGGAATCACATCCGTCTCTTACAGGACTCCCTCTGTATGAGCGGGAATCACATTCGTCTCTTACAGGACTCCCTCTGTATGAGCGGGAATCACATCCGTCTCTTACAGGACTCCCTCTGTATGAGCGGGAATCACATCCGTCTCTTACAGGACTCCCTCTGTATGAGGGGGAATCACATCCGTCTCTTACAGGACTCCCTCTGTATGACGGGGAATCACATCCTTCTCTCACAGGACTCCCTCTGTATGACGGGGAATCACATCCGTCTCTTATAGGACTCCCTCTGTATGAGCGGGAATCACATCCGTCTCTTATAGGACTCCCTCTGTATGAGCGGGAATCACATCCGTCTCTTACAGGACTCCCTCTGTATGAACGGGAATCACATCCATCTCTTATAGGACTCCCTCTGTATGAGCGGGAATCACATCCGTCTCTTACAGGACTCCCTCTGTATGACGGGGAATCACATCCTTCTCTTACAGGACTCCCTCTGTATGACGGGGAATCACATCCGTCTCTTACAGGACTCCCTCTGTATGACGGGGAATCACATCCTTCTCTCACAGGACTCCCTTTGTATGAACGGGAATCACATCCGTCTCTTACAGGACTCCCTCTGTATGAGCGGGAATCACATCCGTCTCTTACAGGACTCCCTCTGTATGAGCGGGAATCACATGCGTCTCTTACAGGACTCCCTCTGTATGAGCGGGAATCACATCCGTCTCTTACAGGACTCCCTCTGTATGAGCAGGAATCACATCCGTCTCTTACAGGACTCCCTCTGTATGAGCGGGAATCACATCCATCTCTTATAGGACTCCCTCTGTATGAGCGGGAATCACATCCGTCTCTTACAGGACTCCCTCTGTATGAGCGGGAATCACATCCGTCTCTTACAGGACTCCCTCTGTATGAGCGGGAATCACATCCGTCTCTTACAGGACTCCCTCTGTATGAGCAGGAATCACATCCGTCTCTTACAGGACTCCCTCTGTATGAGCGGGAATCACATCCGTCTCTTACAGGACTCCCTCTGTATGAGCGGGAATCACATCCGTCTCTTACAGGACTCCCTCTGTATGACGGGGAATCACATCCTTCTCTTACAGGACTCCCTCTGTATGAGTAGGAATCACATCCGTCTCTTACAGGACTCCCTCTGTATGAGCAGGAATCACATCCGTCTCTTACAGGACTCCCTCTGTATGAGCGGGAATCACATCCATCTCTTATAGGACTCCCTCTGTATGAGCGGGAATCACATCCGTCTCTTACAGGACTCCCTCTGTATGAGCGGGAATCACATCCGTCTCTTACAGGACTCCCTCTGTATGAGCGGGAATCACATCCGTCTCTTACAGGACTCCCTCTGTATGACGGGGAATCACATCCTTCTCTTACAGGACTCCCTCTGTATGAGCGGGAATCACATCCGTCTCTTACAGGGCTCCCTCTGTATGAGCGGGAATCACATCCGTCTCTTACAGGACTCCCTCTGTATGAGCGGGAATCACATCCGTCTCTTACAGGACTCCCTCTGTATGAGCGGGAATCACATCCGTCTCTTACAGGACTCCCTCTGTATGAGCGGGAATCACATCCGTCTCTTACAGGACTCCCTCTGTATGACGGGGAATCACATCCATCTCTTATAGGACTCCCTCTGTATGAGCGGGAATCACATCCGTCTCTTACAGGACTCCCTCTGTATGACGGGGAATCACATCCGTCTCTTACAGGACTCCCTCTGTATGAGCGGGAATCACATCCGTCTCTTACAGGACTCCCTCTGTATGACGGGGAATCACATCCTTCTCTCACAGGACTCCCTCTGTATGAGCGGGAATCACATCCGTCTCTCACAGGACTCCCTCTGTATGAACGGGAATCACATCCATCTCCAGGCAGACAGAACCAGCAGGGTTACTGTCAACTCTTTAGCACTGTTTTTTTAATTTTATTTAACCTTTATTTAACCAGGAAGTCCCATTGAGATTTAAAAATCTCCTTTTCAAGAGAGACCTGGCCAAGTTGGCAACCACATAAATTGTAAAAGTACAACATACAAATTCATAATACACAATACTTTATACAACATGATTCACAATTAATGCACAAATGACAACAGATACAATATCAAAGTCAGATCAGTGGCAGTGTCTTCATCACAAAAAGCAATTGCACACCTCATTTGTTAAGCATCCAATGAAATTAATTTGTCCAATTTAAACTTTTTTTGGAGGTTATTCCATGCCCATGGTGCATGATAATTAAAAGCAGTTTTGCCCAGATCTGTAAAAACCCTCATAGTGTTAAAAAGCAACCATTGACTAGAGAGTAACTGGTAG
Source organism: Synaphobranchus kaupii (assembly GCA_029718625.1). Lineage (NCBI taxonomy): Eukaryota > Metazoa > Chordata > Actinopteri > Anguilliformes > Synaphobranchidae > Synaphobranchus > Synaphobranchus kaupii. The sequence continues at coordinate 61,407,461 of CM056380.1, forward strand.
CTACTAGAGTTGAGGCAGAGGAGTGTGCAGAGGTAGAGAGGAAGTTTGCCCAGAATTGCCTTGTAGATAAAAACTAACCAGTGTTGTTCTCTGCGAGTGGCAAGTGATGTCCAACCCACCAATTGACAGTGTGTGCAGTGGTGGGTTAAGTACTTTGCATTTGTGATGAAAAGTAGGGATGCATGATACACAGAGTCAAGGCTCCGGAGGAAGCTGCATGTATGTATAGAATATCACCGTAATCAATTACCGACAGAAAAGTAGCTTTTTTCTTGGCGTTAAAAGTAAAGCATGCCTTATTTCTGAAGTAAAAACCGAGTTTAACTTTAATCTTCTTGATGAGGTTTGTGATATGTACATTAAAAGAAAGCTTGTCATCTATCCAGATCCCCAAATACTTGTAATTGGGCACCCTTTCAATGGATGTGCCTTCAGAGGTTACAATCATCAGGTGACTGTGAGCGTGCTTTAGAAAAGACCATAAATTTAGTTTTTTGTGCATTTGAAACCAATTTCAAATTAAAAAGAGCAGACTGTAGTAACTGAAACGCAGTTTGAACTGTGTGGCCCAAGGACTGATCCTCCTGTCTGTTTTTCTTTTTAATCAATGCGTTTCATCACATCTAATTGATTAGCGCTCAAATAAAGATACCGGGTTCCACTGATTAGCTGTCCCCAAGGACACCAATAGAACAGAAATGCCCCCTCTATCAGATCCGCATAAATCATCTCAAGTTCTCCCATGCCTTTAGGGAGCGGCAATTGGCGGCCGCTTCCGGTGTGAGGGGAGGGACTCAGCTGGGGAGAATCATCGCGCACAAGCGGCCCCCGGGCAAGTTGGAATCACAGTCAGGAGCTTGAGGAGTCACGCCCTGAAGAGGACGTGGCGGCCGCCTTCCTACTGCCAGCTGACGGGGTTATGTAGTGGCAAAGTCTCACGCGCTTGCTACACAGGGAATTGAATAGCATCGGTTACAATTGGCTACCAAATTGGGAGGAAATGGGGAAAAATCAGAAACAAATTAAAAGAAAACTAAAAAACTGAAATATGTATCAGAATTCCCACAATACCAGTGCTATCAAAGCAAAAGACAGCATTACAGACAAATGAGTTATTGCTTGCATTTAAAGAAATCGAATAACATGCTAAACTAATATTGGCTCAATCCTGCTATAAAATGGCTTAATCAAGGACTCTGCCCTGCCACCAGCCAGCTGCAGAGATTATATTGATGATATCATTGGTCCAATAACTGGATTGTGAATTATATTCCCAAGGTGTCATAAACAATGATGTTTTAGCAGCAGTACTGGCAGCAAAAGCCACTGATTATATAACAAAGAATTCAGAGATGGCCAGCCATAAAGAGAGAGAGGAAAGGAAAAAGAAAGAAAGGCTAGAATAAGACGAAGGGAAAAAACCAAACCTTCCTATATGACCAAACAAAAACAGACCATTTAAGTGGACAAATCAAGCACCTGTCCTATATGGCAGTAGATTTGTCCCAATTAATGGAAAGCAAAACTACAAGAATTTAGAGCAAAATTATTAGTACTGCAACAAAAAATGTAATTAAAGCAATATAACAGCAATATAAAAATATAAAAATCCCATCAACTTAGTTTTTTCGAATCTTATTCAGTTGCAAAGTTTTGGATAGATGGGGTCTATGAAGAGGGCATACACCATATCAGTATTTGGACTGACAGCTCCCCAAAATTGTGACCACACTGATAAATCAGAAATCAGAAATTTCATGACATATGTAGGATCAAAACCATATTCTGTTGAAAACAGAACCAACTTCAGTCCATTTCCTCCCAGAAAAAACTTTCAATTTATTTCACCTGAAAAAAGCTAAAAAAAATTGTATTTTCTTCCACAGTCTCTCTTCACTCCAGTCCTATTAAAAACTTAATAGGAGATACAGTATAGAATGCATTAGATTGCTGTTACTGGCTGCTCTCAATACATTTTTGAGAATGTTCTGATGTTCACTTATCAGTAACATTGAAAATGTGTTCAGAATGAAAGATCAATTCTGAAGTATTAGAGGAATGTTAAACCATGGGCACACACTGATTCTGTAGTCAGTTGCTGCGGTTGTATCTTAGATGGTCCTGGTATAATTTAAAAAGTAGCCGTTTGAAGAATGAGAGAAGCACAAAGAACAAAATGTTTGACTTGAATCTTCAAGGTCGGCCTGAAAAGAAAGACTGTTCAAGACACTGACTGACCCAAATTATTACCACATTACTGACCTTTATAGATGACTAATCGCAAAATAATTTTAAAAGCCTCAAGGATTTCAGTCATTAAAAATCTGTTTTAAGGCAGATGGTAGGCAAAAAAAAGAACATTAAAAACAACATCAAATAGCAATGTCTCACTTTGGCTAGGAAATACAGTGCAGTAGAATACAGTGAAAAGAGCAGGTTCTGACATTTTATATCCTGGTACACCTGCAGTGCTTGACACATTTGGCAGGAACTTCATCTCAGAACTAGCAGTCTCAAACTACTGTAGCGAAGGTAGCACAGTCAACTCAATTTTACATTCTGCAATTTTTCTAGATTGCGGTCACCCAATCATGACAGTTGTTGCCGCTGTTCTTTGATTAGAGCGCACGGTGACTTGGCAGATGTCATGCAGTAAAATCGACTTGGAACCACGAGGCGTACCTTTCAGGCACTTTAGAACGCCCTGTCACAACGCTGCTGAAGTTCTCACACAGTGAGAACTCCAGAGACAAGATAGACAAGGTGGAATGGAACCACCTAGACAGACTGACCAGTCAAAATATAGCACAGCAACAGTCTCACCATATAAAAAAATAAATGTAAGAAAAATTCTGAATGACAAGATGACCCTCTTGATTATCTATTTCTGTCAGAGACAGATGCTTGAAAATTATGTTTCGAAATGGAAAAAAGGATCTTGCTTCAAAGCAAGATCCTGCAGTGGTTCAGTGAGGGAAATGTGCAGTGTAATAAAGTAATAAATTGTGCAAAAAACTTTTTTTTTTTTTTACAGTTGGTACCATAGCAAATGTATAACAGTCCAGGCATATTCTTATCATCACAGTGATAAAACTAATTCATAAATAATTTATGGTTTTGATGTTCCATGTAGAGGAGTAAAATAATTCCGACCCTTTCCCATTCATGTCTCTCCTGACCCAAGAAAAGGGGAAAAAGTAATTCCTTGTGTACACTGCACAGCATTCAAAATTCTAACAATGGAAATTTGTTAATTTATTCACATTTAATGACTGTCTCATAAAAATCTGTGGTATTTCCATTTTAGGAACGCTCACACTACACGCGTAGTCACAGACTATGGTTATAGGAGAGTCACACACTACATGCCTAATGCCATGCCTAATGACTGGTGATAAAAGCTAATCAGATTGATATTCTCGTAAGAGTCGCAGTCTAGCTAGAGCTGTGAACAACCTTTGGAGGTGCAGACTGGGATTTTCTTCAGATTGTCTCAAGATCCTGAAAACTGCAAAATTGTGACAAAAAACTATTTTACTGTACACTGGGCATAACTGACATGAAAGGAAATATTTGAAAGTTTAAATATTTGAAAAGTGTACAGGTGAAGTTACATCTTTGAAATCCATTTAAAATATATACAGTGCCCTCCACTATTATTTGCACCCCTGGTAAAGGGTTATAAAAAATTCACCGTTTGGTGAATTATCTTAATTACACACTGAAAAAATGAGGAAAATCCAACCTTTAATTGAAGTAAATTTATTATGAGAAAAAAAGATCCCTCATCAAGAAATAATTATTTTTAACAAAACCATGTGTGCCACAATTATTGGCACCCCTGCATTTATATATATATAATAAAGTAATCATTTTTAATATTTGGTCGCATATCCTTTGCATGCCATGAGTTGAGCCTCAAACCATCACTCTGCTGCCAGATATGCAGTAGATATGGATGGATCACTTTAAGGGTTGTTTCTCCTGACAAATTTTCCTATTGAACTCTATGGAAAAATAAGTCAGGAGAAAAAACCTTTCAAGTTATCCATCCATATCTATTGTATTTCTGGCAGCAGAGTGATGGTTTAAGGCTTGTTTGATACGTCAGACCCTTGAAGACTTAGAGCCATTTAGCCAACCATGTGTTCCATACTGTTCCAGTGTAATTTACAGCTAAATCGAGTCCCACCCCCCAATTCCCATAGAGATCCATTCAAATGCAGAGATGCCAGAAAATAAGAGTACTATAAAATAAGATATCAAGAGTCTTTTGATGTTGTTGGGTCACAGACATCAGGAAGTCATGGCATGCAAAGGATATGCGACCAAATATTAAAAATGATTACTTTATTCTATATATAAATGCAGGGGTGCCAATAATTGTGGCACTCATGGTTTTGTTAAACATAATTATTTATTTCTGAGTTTTTTTTTTTCTAATAATAAATTTACTTCAATTAAAGGTAGTATTTTTCTCATTTTTTCTGTGTGAGATTAAGCTAATTCACCAAATGGTGAATTTTTTATAACCCTTTTCACTCATCTTTACCATGGGTGCCAATAATAGTGGAGGGCACTGTATACGTATATAAAGTGTATTCAAAGTATTTCAAGGTTTCGGTCAAAAGGGCAGGGCGTGGGAGTGTGTCAGGAAGAAAAATAAACAACGATTTACGAGATACATTTTACAACTGCTATTCAGGGACAGGAGGTGAAATCAATTATCCAGCAAAGAGCTACTGTACATCTCTGATCTCTGAATTAGAGCAGCTCTGTTACTTTGCTCAACGATTCCTCAGAGGTTCAGAGTTGAGCATTCCCCGCTACCCGATAGCTTTTAAGTGTACAATACTGTAACCGGGAGGTGTGAATAACAGATTACATCCATTACCCGGTATTCCACATTGGCAGCGGTGGTTTGACCCTGGCCATGCTAATGGCAAAGTAAGAAAGGGGTTCTTTAATACATTCCACAAGGATCTCAACCACATAACCAAGCGCATGCTCGTACAGATGGAGAAGTAGGGGTGGTGATCTCACTCACTCGATTATCCTCAGCCTGCACACTTCCAGCTGCCCTGCTCCCATCTGATTACACTCCCTTGTCACACCACTTCAGTACTCTACGCACACACACACACACACACACACACACACACACACACACACACACACACACACACACACACACACACACGCGCACACACACACACACACACACACACACACACACACACACTGATGTGTGTAATAAAGAGAGAAAAAGATTACACACCCCTGTAACAGCACTTCAGTACTGTAAACACACACACACACACAACACACACACACACACACACACACACACTGATGTGTGTAATAAAGAGAGAAAAAGATTACACTCCCCTGTAACAGCACTTCAGTACTGTACACACAACACACACACACACACACACACACACACACACACACACACACACACACACACACTGATGTGTGTAATAAAGAGAGAAAAAGATTACACTCCCCTGTAACAGCACTTCAGTACTGTACACACACACAACACACACACTGATGTGTGTAATAAAGAGAGAAAAAGATTACACACCCCTGTAACAGCACTTCAGTACTGTACACACACACACACACACACACACACACACACACACACTGATGTGTGTAATAAAGAGAGAAAAAGATTACACTCCCCTGTAACACCGCTTCAGTACTGTACACACACACACACACACACACACTGATGTGTGTAATAAAGGGAGAAAAAGATTACACACCCCTGTAACACCACTTCAGTACTGTACACACAACACACACACACACACACACACACACACTGATGTTTGTAATAAAGAGAGAAAAAGATTACACTCCCCTGTAACAGCACTTCAGTACTGTACACACACACAACACACACACACACACACACACACTGATGTGTGTAATAAAGAGAGAAAAAGATTACACACCCCTGTAACACCACTTCAGTACTGTACACACACACACACACACACACACACACACACACTGATGTTTGTAATAAAGAGAAAAAAAGATTACACTCCCCTGTAACAGCACTTCAGTACTGTACACACACACACACACACACACACACACACACTGATGTGTGTAATAAAGAGAGAAAAAGATTACACACCCCTGTAACAGCACTTCAGTACTGTACACACACACACACACACACACACACACACACAAACTGATGTTTGTAATAAAGAGAGAAAAAGATTACACACCCCTGTAACAGCACTTCAATACTGTACACACACACAACACACACACACACACACACACACACACACACACACACACACACACTGATGTGTGTAATAAAGAGAGAAAAAGATTACACACCCCTGTAACAGCACTTCAGTACTGTAAACACACACACACACACACACACACACACACTGATGTTTGTAATAAAGAGAGAAAAAGATTACACTCCCCTGTAACAGCACTTCAGTACTGTACACACACACAACACACACACACACACACTGATGTGTGTAATAAAGAGAGAAAAAGATTACACACCCCTGTAACAGCACTTCAGTACTGTAAACACACACACACACACACACTGATGTGTGTAATAAAGAGAGAAAAAGATTACACACCCCTGTAACAGCACTTCAGTACTGTACACACACACACACACACACACAAACTGATGTTTGTAATAAAGAGAGAAAAAGATTACACACCCCTGTAACAGCACTTCAGTACTGTACACACACACAACACACACACACACACACACACACACACACACACACACACACTGATGTGTGTAATAAAGAGAGAAAAAGATTACACACCCCTGTAACAGCACTTCAGTACTGTACACACACACACACACACACACACAAACTGATGTTTGTAATAAAGAGAGAAAAAGATTACACACCCCTGTAACAGCACTTCAGTACTGTACACACACACAACACACACACACACACACACACACACACACACACACACACACACACACTGATGTGTGTAATAAAGAGAGAAAAAGATTACACACCCCTGTAACAGCACTTCAGTACTGTACACACACACACGTGTGTACTAACGAGAGATAAAAAGAGCGAAGAACAGTGCTTCCTTCCAGGCTCCCTGGATCACAAAGCGGGTAATCATAAGAAAGCTCAGCCAGGCGCCGACAGGGGTAAAGACCCCTGATTAATGAGTTGTGATGTGTGCTTGATTGATTTTAGCGTGCGCTCTGCCGTAGTTTTCATTTGCGATTCATCTCGATTCTGGAGGTACGATCGATTAATTGGGCGGAACGATGAATGTCACTGATGCCGTTCATCAGTGGTGGCTGTATGCGGGTGTGCAGGCTGCCTGTAAACCCACCCATCTCACCACAACGGTGAGGCTCGCGCAAATTTCCACGCTCAATTAGAGTCCTGGTTAATACAGTAGATCCCTGTGTTAGCCCTGATTTAACAAGTGAGGTAACGTCTGGTTGAAAGGACGGGGGAAGTTTAAAAACCATTAATTGCTTGACGAAAAAGGGTAATTTAGTCCCTCACTTTTACAATGACATTAATATGAGCTATGAAACCCAGTTTCCAATAACCTTTATGGACCATGCAGTCTAGTCAGAGAGCGTAGTGTAGGTGTAAATAGAACACAGACAGCCCGTGTTTGAGAACGGTGAGTCTCTGTGTTTATTTTGCATTGGCTTTGTCAGATCACATTATGCAACCTCCCTTCTACAACCAACATCCCCCTCACCCTGACTAGCAGAGGGATCCCAGTGACCCGTTTAGACTCCTGGTGAATTTCTCTTCAGTACCAATTTGCTAAATCGGGATTTCATCTGGTTCATTTTTCAGTAACCGTCTTGGGTCGCAGACGGTTTTGATCAATAAGGATTAAGCACTGGAACTGAGGAAAGTGGTCACAGTTGGAACAAGGGTGCTAAGGTGCACGTTCAATGATGACTAGGTGCTACAGTTTAAAGTTTCACTCCACTAATCAAAGTCTCCTCCCATTTATTCATTGTGACTTACTGCAGTCAAGTTACAACAGAAACCACAATAATCCAGTTTCTATACATGCTATACCATACAGGCACCTCTGATCCAGTTTAAAAATGCACAATGATGACCGTGGCTAACGTAGAACAGAAACCACAACAATCCAGTTCCTACAGTATGCACTTGCTATACTGTATGCTACTGTGCAAATAAACCAGTTTTTCGTTTGTTGTTCTTTGTGTTCTTTGTTCTTGTCTAAATTTGAATGACTTTAATATTTCCTTCATGCAGCAATCTTTCCTGCAGCTAGAAAAAAAAAGATAGCACTTCTCATGACATCCTCTTATTTGATCAGAGAAAACAGAACCCATTTTTCATAAAGACATACAGTACTGCTCCCCGTCTGAATATCAAGCCACCCCCACTCTCTGCCTTAAGACAACAATATTTCTTACAGACACCAATCTCATTTGGGAACTGTGAGATGGTAGAAATGCTGCGGTGTAATTATTCATTCTGGATTAGGTGTGTCCCTGACAAACAGAGCAGTGATCAAAATGGTAAAATAATTACAGATGCTTACTAGGGGCGGGAGCACCCCTTAAGGAAATAGTAATTAGGAATTAATGAGCTTTGAAAACTACAAAATATTTGGTGACTCTTGGACTCTAAGAGTGTTCCTGTGTCTCCTTGACTACTAATTAATAATCAAAGAAAACAAGTGCATCATTAAGCAAAATTAGTAATCAATTAGTGTTTGGTGTAGAATCAATGTGTCGTTTTAGGATGTAAAAGACCATTTAATTCCTGATTGTTCTTTCGGCCATAGGGGCGGTAATCAGCATTGTGCTTTGAGAAGACGAACCAGAAAGGTTTGAGGACTTAGCCGCAATGGCGCAAATGTCGCCATCATTAGTGTGTAAAGGTTTTCTGGAGGTTTCCCTTCCAGTGAGAAAAAGGTCTAGATTCAGCTTCCATTTGAAAATAATTGGACGCATATCAAACCACAGAGCAGAAATAGAGGCAAAAATATCTTGTCAGAACAGATTATGCTAAATTGTCATCTTTTTGCAGTAATTGTTTGCGCGAGGTACTGTAAACCGTGCCAGTGGTACATGTGACCCCAAATGGGTAAAACCCTGAGGTAAATTTATGTGACTTTTGTGCATCTGGCATTTATTATTTGATGGACGAAAAAGGGCGGCAGTGTAGTATAATGGTTAAGGAACTGGACTGCAGGTTCGATTCCCAGGTAGGACACTGCTGTTGTACCTGAATTGCTTCAGTATATATCCAGCTATATAAATGGATAAATGTAATAAGAAGTTGTATAAGTCGCTCTGGATAAGAGCGTCTGCTAAATGCCTGTAATGTAAAGGGGCTGGCTTGTAGAAGAGGGGCTACAGTCCGTGGCATCCCAGGTATCAAGTCCGGAATCCTACAGATTTTTGTATTAAGCGAGGGACTGTGAGGATAGTCACATTTGAAATGACATAAATAAAGGCAGAGAGAGAGGTTCAGGATCTGGAGAAATGTGAAGGTCACATTGGAGGAGCAGGGCTGTCTCAACCACTGCTGACCACAACAACTAGAACTATGGGTGTCAGACCAAGAGAAGCGTCTGAGGGTTCAGTCTCAGCTATGGTGGTGGTGCATGTATACAGGTGGTGTGTGCATGTGTGTGTGTGCGCATGCATGTGATTGTGAGTTTGTGTGTGTGTATGTGTGTGTGTGTGTGTGTGTGTGTGTGAGATAAATTGTGTGTGTGAGACAGAGGGAGTTTGGGGGGGGGCATTGTTAGCATGTGCTGACGACTGTTTAAAGAGACTGAAAAACGTGTGGGAACAAGATGCTGTCAGACCCTGTTGTAGCATCATGCATCACACCACAAACGTGTGGTAAATTTCTGAACACTATCTCCTGGTGCTGGTAACTGGAGAGAACTCCGAGCGAGCACATTCATAAAGGCAGTGTCAAAACTGAGTCCTTCAGACTACAACACAACCCTGCTTGCCTCAGAACACTACAAACATCACATACTACCACAAGTGCCAGCAACCACCAATCAGGCCTGACACATCTCCGCCTCCAAGGAGAACAGCCACTTCTTGCAGTTTATCGTTCCCCTCGCCGTCTAACTGAGAGGCGACTACAGCTTTGCGTTCCGCCTCATCCAGATAAATGCCTACATCTGAGACCAAGCGCATCTCCAAACTGGGTTGTAACTTCAGATTAGTAGAACAGATGTTCTGCTCCTCGAGTCGCAACCCACGCCTCCCATGCAGGAGAAACAAAATGCAAAAAATTTTTGCAGGAGGAGCTGATTGTGCAGGAGCCGACATCGTTTACACTGTTCCTCTCAGTCTGGAGAACAGATCAAGAAAAAAAGTCCTTCCTCGGGGGCGGAGACAACATTAACTGTAAATACTTTAATGAGTGTACCAAGGTGTTCAGATTGGGAAGGAATGAGGAAACGAGGCCTACGTGGACAATTGGTTTGTTTAAATCAAAACATCATTGGTACTATTACATTGTTCATTTCACTTAAATTTCTGTATGATAATTACGAGGTTCTCTGAGGGGGGGGGGGGGGATTGGGGGGGGAGTGGTTGTAGTTCTCGGGGTCGGTCGCACACAAAGCTGGAAGTGGCAACAAGCGAAAACTGAACACCTAGCATACTCCCACCAATCAAGTTGCAGTTTGTCGGTGCTTTACAGCCTGGATCAAGGCCAGAACACACATTGAGTGGGTATAAGTTTAGAGACAGCGAACATGCACAGGGGTGGGAGGGGCATCTTGTTTGCAGAAACAGGTTCATCACCTTGTATTCCTTTCCCTTAAGTTGTCACAATTAAGTGTCCCTCAAAGCTCTGCTGCCTGCTGAGCCAAGATTAATATACAGATAACAGGCTCTTTAGCCCTGACCCTAAACTGATTACAGACGAACTTCCCCGGTTTAAAGATGTGGTGGAGCTGTTAAGAGCTGGCTGCTCTCTTTGAGGGTGAATGGGACTGTCAGCAGGTTTGGGTGCTGCGTACTGCCTTCATTGTGCCCTATAGTCCATTTTTCCACCCTGCTAACTTGAATGTGTGTGGATATGTGCGTATAATTTACAGCTTAAATGTCTATGTGTATCTGAAGATGAAGGTGGTGGATATTTTAAAACTAATTTTTCTTTTTTTTTGTGTGGGGGTTTGGTGTAACCACATGATGAACTTTATAACCAATCATAGCACTACATCAGTGGCACTTCCTCACTGTTGGAATCATTTAATTTTAATCTCTCCCAGAAATTGCATGACTGCAGTGATCTGTGCCTAAATCACAAACCACATTATGAAACATTCATAACAGGTGGCAGACACTAACCTCAAACTCTGGATATTGCACAAATTAATCAGCATGTCACACGACCAGCTAGTTAATATTTTGCTCTAAGGTTTGTAAAGGAGAGCATGTAAACCCTTGAGACTTACAGAAATTACATTCAGCGGACCATTTCAACTGCAACAAACAAATATATAGTCTAATCTTTAATTAAGCTAGTTAATATTTTACTCTAAGGTTTGTAAAGGAATGGGGCCTCATCTACATTTTGTAGGAGTCATAGCTTATTTTTCACATCTGATTTCCTCTCTTTGCAATTCGCTGCATTTTATTCTTTGGAAAATAAAGGCAAGAATATATGGATCATATAGAAAACAATATAATTAATGCAACACAGTCCTACATGAGTCCTACACCTGGAGGCATTCAAATATACAGGCCTCTACAGGATGCAGAAAGCAAGACAATTATAACAAATCAGATGAGGGCTAGTGTGAATCCTCAGGGCAGAGAGGAGTGCGCTGTTTGCTCCCCTTAAATTTAAGACCTGTTTGACAAGGCAATTTGAAGATGACTGATATCATCATCCCTCATCTGTGGAAGACAAGTAAAACAAGGAAAGGAGTAATTCAAGGTAGGTAAGGTAGCATTGAAACGGGCTTCTAGGTGTGTTTCAGTGTGCGGATGGTGCTGGGTGGCTAATCATGCTAAAGCACTGTTTCAGTGTGCGGATGGTGCTGGGTGGTAATCATGCTAAAGCACTGTTTCAGTGTGCGGATGGTGTTGGGTGGTAATCATGCTAAAGCACTGTTTCAGTGTGTGGATGGTGCTGGGTGGTAATCATGCTAAAGCACTGTTTCAGTGTGCGGATGGTGCTGGGTGGCTAATCATGCTAAAGCACTGTTTCAGTGTGCGGATGGTGCTGGGTGGTAATCATGCTAAAGCACTGTTTCAGTGTGTGGATGGTGCTGGGTGGTAATCATGCTAAAGCACTGTTTCAGTGCGCGGATGGTGTTGGGTGGTAATCATGCTAAAGCACTGTTTCAGTGTGTGGATGGTGCTGGGTGGTAATCATGCTAAAGCACTGTTTCAGTGTGCGGATGGTGCTGGGTGGTAATCATGCTAAAGCACTGTTTCAGTGTGCGGATGGTGTTGGGTGGTAATCATGCTAAAGCACTGTTTCAGTGTGTGGATGGTGCTGGGTGGTAATCATGCTAAAGCACTGTTTCAGTGTGCGGATGGTGCTGGGTGGCTAATCATGCTAAAGCACTGTTTCAGTGTGCGGATGGTGCTGGGTGGTAATCATGCTAAAGCACTGTTTCAGTGTGCGGATGGTGCTGGGTGGCTAATCATGCTAAAGCACTGTTTCAGTGTGCGGATGGTGTTGGGTGGCTAATCATGCTAAAGCACTGTTTCAGTGTGCGGATGGTGCTGGGTGGTAATCATGCTAAAGCACTGTTTCAGTGTGCGGAACGTGCTGGGTGGTAATCATGCTAAAGCACTGTTTCAGTGTGTGGATGGTGCTGGGTGGTAATCATGCTAAAGCACTGTTTCAGTGTGCGGATGGTGCTGGGTGGTAATCATGCTAAAGCACTGTTTCAGTGTGTGGATGGTGTTGGGTGGCTAATCATGCTAAAGCACTGTTTCAGTGTGCGGATGGTGTTGGGTGGCTAATCATGCTAAAGCACTGTTTCAGTGTGCAGATGGTGCTGGGTGGTAATCATGCTAAAGCACTGTTTCAGTGTGCGGATGGTGCTGGGTGGTAATCATGCTAAAGCACTGTTTCAGTGTGTGGATGGTGCTGGGTGGTAATCATGCTAAAGCACTGTTTCAGTGTGCGGATGGTGCTGGGTGGTAATCATGCTAAAGCACTGTTTCAGTGTGTGGATGGTGTTGGGTGGCTAATCATGCTAAAGCACTGTTTCAGTGTGCGGATGGTGTTGGGTGGCTAATCATGCTAAAGCACTGTTTCAGTGTGCAGATGGTGCTGGGTGGTAATCATGCTAAAGCACTGTTTCAGTGTGCGCATGGTGCTAAAGCACTGTTTCAGTGTGCGGATGGTGATAATGCACTGTTTCAGTGTGCGGATGGTGCTGGGTGGCTAATCATGCTAAAGCACTGTTTCAGTGTGCGGATGGTGTTGGGTGGCTAATCATGCTAAAGCACTGTTTCAGTGTGCGGATGGTGCTAAAGCACTGTTTCAGTGTGCGGATGGTGCTGGGTGGCTAATCATGCTAAAGCACTGTTTCAGTGTGCGGATGGTGTTGGGTGGCTAATCATGCTAAAGCACTGTTTCAGTGTGCAGATGGTGCTGGGTGGTAATCATGCTAAAGCACTGTTTCAGTGTGCGCATGGTGCTAAAGCACTGTTTCAGTGTGCGGATGGTGATAATGCACTGTTTCAGTGTGCGGATGGTGCTGGGTGGCTAATCATGCTAAAGCACTGTTTCAGTGTGTGGATGGTGCTGGGTGGCTAATCATGCTAAAGCACTGTTTCAGTGTGCAGATGGTGCTAAAGCACTGTTTCAGTGTGCGGATGGTGCTGGGTGGCTAATCATGCTAAAGCACTGTTTCAGTGTGCGGATGGTGCTGGGTGGTAATCATGCTAAAGCACTGTTTCAGTGTGCGGATGGTGTTGGGTGGTAATCATGCTAAAGCACTGTTTCAGTGTGTGGATGGTGCTGGGTGGTAATCATGCTAAAGCACTGTTTCAGTGTGCGGATGGTGCTGGGTGGCTAATCATGCTAAAGCACTGTTTCAGTGTGCGGATGGTGCTGGGTGGTAATCATGCTAAAGCACTGTTTCAGTGTGTGGATGGTGCTGGGTGGTAATCATGCTAAAGCACTGTTTCAGTGTGCGGATGGTGCTGGGTGGTAATCATGCTAAAGCACTGTTTCAGTGTGCGGATGGTGTTGGGTGGTAATCATGCTAAAGCACTGTTTCAGTGTGTGGATGGTGCTGGGTGGTAATCATGCTAAAGCACTGTTTCAGTGTGCGGATGGTGCTGGGTGGCTAATCATGCTAAAGCACTGTTTCAGTGTGCGGATGGTGCTGGGTGGTAATCATGCTAAAGCACTGTTTCAGTGTGCGGATGGTGCTGGGTGGCTAATCATGCTAAAGCACTGTTTCAGTGTGCGGATGGTGTTGGGTGGCTAATCATGCTAAAGCACTGTTTCAGTGTGCGGATGGTGCTGGGTGGTAATCATGCTAAAGCACTGTTTCAGTGTGCGGAACGTGCTGGGTGGTAATCATGCTAAAGCACTGTTTCAGTGTGTGGATGGTGCTGGGTGGTAATCATGCTAAAGCACTGTTTCAGTGTGCGGATGGTGCTGGGTGGTAATCATGCTAAAGCACTGTTTCAGTGTGTGGATGGTGTTGGGTGGCTAATCATGCTAAAGCACTGTTTCAGTGTGCGGATGGTGTTGGGTGGCTAATCATGCTAAAGCACTGTTTCAGTGTGCAGATGGTGCTGGGTGGTAATCATGCTAAAGCACTGTTTCAGTGTGCGCATGGTGCTAAAGCACTGTTTCAGTGTGCGGATGGTGATAATGCACTGTTTCAGTGTGCGGATGGTGCTGGGTGGCTAATCATGCTAAAGCACTGTTTCAGTGTGCAGATGGTGTTGGGTGGCTAATCATGCTAAAGCACTGTTTCAGTGTGCGGATGGTGCTAAAGCACTGTTTCAGTGTGCGGATGGTGCTGGGTGGCTAATCATGCTAAAGCACTGTTTCAGTGTGCGGATGGTGTTGGGTGGCTAATCATGCTAAAGCACTGTTTCAGTGTGCAGATGGTGCTGGGTGGTAATCATGCTAAAGCACTGTTTCAGTGTGCGCATGGTGCTAAAGCACTGTTTCAGTGTGCGGATGGTGATAATGCACTGTTTCAGTGTGCGGATGGTGCTGGGTGGCTAATCATGCTAAAGCACTGTTTCAGTGTGTGGATGGTGCTGGGTGGCTAATCATGCTAAAGCACTGTTTCAGTGTGCAGATGGTGCTAAAGCACTGTTTCAGTGTGCGGATGGTGCTGGGTGGCTAATCATGCTAAAGCACTGTTTCAGTGTGCGGATGGTGCTGGGTGGCTAATCATGCTAAAGCACTGTTTCAGTGTGCGGATGGTGCTGGGTGGCTAATCATGCTAAAGCACTGTTTCAGTGTGCGGATGGTGCTGGGTGGCTAATCATGCTAAAGCACTGTTTCAGTGTGTGGATGGTGCTGGGTGGCTAATCATGCTAAAGCACTGTTTCAGTGTGCGGATGGTGCTGGGTGGCTAATCATGCTAAAGCACTGTTTCAGTGTGCGGATGGTGCTGGGTGGCTAATCATGCTAAAGCACTGTTTCAGTGTGCGGAACGTGCTGGGTGGCTAATCATGCTAAAGCACTGTTTCAGTGTGCGGATGGTGCTGGGTGGCTAATCATGCTAAAGCACTGTTTCAGTGTGCGGATGGTGCTGGGTGGCTAATCATGCTAAAGCACTGTTTCAGTGTGCGGATGGTGCTGGGTGGCTAATCATGCTAAAGCACTGTTTCAGTGTGCGGATGGTGCTGGGTGGCTAATCATGCTAAAGCACTGTTTCAGTGTGTGGATGGTGCTGGGTGGCTAATCATGCTAAAGCACCAAATGCAGGGCCACTAAACGGTTTTGATTCAACTGAATAATCCTGCCCAGTGAGAAATTTTGCAGAATTTTTGTTGAAAACTGATCTTCAGTTGCATATTCAAATAAATACATGGATATCACAGAAATGAGCACTCCAAAATGATTTCAGGCAAAGTAAAGAGTGGTTACCGTGGAGAATCCAGAGTTACCGTCACTGAATCCAGAGGCATACTTCAACATATAGCAGGCTTGCAGAAAAAAATTGTGAGTTATAGACACTATTCTTCTGTGATTTTTGAGCAGCCACTGACAACCTATAACAACATCTCTCATTAATACACACACGATTGCATTCCTGGCTTTCAGCACCAACGACAAGGGTCCCAAAAAAAACAAGCCACTTTTGTTCAGCAGTATCAGATTGAATGTCCCCATTTTACGGCCTTAACGACATTTCATATTTTGTTCCTAGTGATTTCAGTCATTTCCAAAGCATGGCACAGGATGACAATTCTCAGGAGGGGGCAGTAGAGCTTGCAATAACTGCCCCCACCTGCAGAGGAAGGTTCTTATTCCCATCCCTGAGCTGAACATTTCAAAATGACACGTTCAGAAACAAATCCCTGGAGGCTCACATTAGAGACATCTGAACAGGCAGACATAAAGTTACAATATTTACAGTCTGTAATACCAAAGCGCACACTTACTGTGGAAACGTGAAGCTGAATGGTCGTTCAGGGAGATGAGATCAGCTTCTGTTCTTCAAAGGTCAAATTCTTTCCCAGAATGCCACTGCTTCTAAAGTGTGGAACATGTATGTATGAGGGGAAGGCGTGATTAAGGACTACATAACTGCATTTAAAATAACACAACCATTGTGCCCCTGGAAGATGCTAGCGCCCAAATCATGTAATAAGTTTTAGATTTCGAGGACACAGTCATTTTCTAACATAATATGGTAAGGTAGAGGATGTAGCTGCTCTGATGTAATTTATAAATCTTGAGCCAACTCTTCCCACACAATCAATGCAGTTCTAAAATGGACCCATCATTACACTATCAATTAAATTAGGATTTGGGGAGTATGGAAACCCTTACATTTGATGCATCAGAAATGTGCAGAGGTGGTGGTGGGGGTGAGTGTGTATCTTTTTGTATGTATGTAAGGGGGGGGGGGGGGGGGGGGGGTGGCGGGGTGTTGGGGAAACCAAAAAATAACTACAATTGGCTATATTCAGCAAATAGCCTACCTGGACTATACAACCTCAAACCTTGTTCACCCTGTCAATAATAAAAATGTCTAAAATGTGTGGAACACATGCATAAGATGTACAGTATGTATTTATAATGCATTGTGTATATAGTTGTATTTAAAAAAAGAAATGTTTAAATAATATTTAATCTATTTAAGTAAATAAAGTATTGCAAGTTCACTGAGTGCTGAGGTTTGTTTAACCTCACAAATAATGTCAGTTTACCATTTTGTCTTCCCTAACTTCTTTCCCCTCTATTCACCTTTCTTATCTTTGGAATTATTATTTTACACAATAAAATGTATTTCCAAACAAGAAAACCTTCAGCTATCGACCAGTTTGAGGGCATTTTTCATACCTAACGCTGTGCTGACAAAAACTGATTTTAACGTAGGCTATTAAAACATATCAACTAGCTAACTGCGGGCCCGCACACGAAGAAATTAACGCTCTAATTTTCAAACATGGGTAATCTCAAATGAGACATGCATTTGGCAAAACAAGTGAGCTCTGTGCTATAAAAACGTATGGAGGATAGCTAGATACCCATGCAATGGCAGCTAATTGAGCAAAAGCAAGTTAACTAGCCTACCTAGCTAAAAAGTAAGATCTCTAAGAGCTAACAGCTCAACTTTAGAATATTTCACGGCAATGAAGTTTGTTAATTATAAATCGGTGTAGCCAAATATAGCCAATTAAATGAAGATATCCTAAACCTACCGCTTTCGAACACACAGCTGTCAATTGCCACCGTGCTCATGCTCAGCGAACAAATTAACTTGATTTGTTTAATACTTTTTTCTGATTGGTTGAGCGAGTAGGCCAATTGCCTAGTGTAATAAATGGACCGGAGCACATTCAATTAAATTTTATTTGTATAGCGCTTTTTACGGAGAACTGTCACAAAGACGCTGCACAGAGAAACGTAAGGAAAATTGAGCAAAAAACCAGGCCTAAAAAAAAATTGAGTAAAAAATCAACCCCCAACCAGCAAATGAGGTAAAAAAAAAAAAAACATTGAACAGTGGCGAGAAAAAAACTCCCCAATGGGAAGAAATCTCGGAAGGAACCTGGCTAGAGAGGGGGGTGCCAAGCCTTTGCTGGCCGGCCCGGTTTAAACTAAGGGTGGAATGGATGGTAATAGACTGTAATGAGGGATCTAATAAGATTAATAAATAAATATATCTAAAAACAATAATATATAAACTGTACTTGCATTTGTACTACTGGTAAGTAGAAAGTCCAAAGGATGTAAAATGTTCAATTCAAAGGGGCAGGGTGGTGCATCTGGGACTCCGGTTGCATCAAGGTGGGGGCATAAACCAGAGGAGGGACAGGACTGAAGCAGACTGCAAACTCAGGGCGAGTCACTAAGATATTCTGGAGCCAAACCATTTAAAGCTTTAAACGCTAAAAGTAAAATCTTGTAGTTAATTCTGAATTTGACAGGCAGCCAATGAAGAGTTTTGAGCACCGGGCTGATATGCTCCCATTTATTAGTTCTAGTAAGAACCCTAGCAGCTGCATTCTGTACAAGTCTTAATCTCAGTCTTATCTGAGTTCAGTAAGAGGAAATTTTTGGTCATCCAGGCCTTTACATCTTTAAGACAGGTCTCTAGTTTAGACAACTGGTCAACTTCACCTGGCTTAACTGATATATAAAGTTGTGTGTCATCTGCATAGCAGTGGTAGTTAACACCATGTCTGCTTATAATGTTCCCAAGAGGGAGCATGTACATATGAAAACGACTGGATTGTCAGTGTTATTTGGGAAAACTGCCTGTTAAATGCAAATACAGTTTATATATTATTGTTTTTAGATTAGGCTATATTTATTTACCAATGTTGCCAGAACACAGTTAATGATTCCCCAGGCTATTAGTGTATGGGTAGGACATTACAAATCAAAAAAATCATAAAGTAAAAAATAAATATGAAATTAACAGGCCATAGTCTTTATAATATTACACTGTAACCGCTCACGTGTTTGGACATTTCAACCGTGATGAGGCGGATTTTCCACATTTCATCTGTTCAATCGTAGATACTGTGGTAAAGAAAGAAAAGATGCATTATCATTGTCTTAAAAGGCAATTTGTTGTATAGCCTACATTTGAAATTAGAAATGATAGTAAAGACAGTGATATTTAGGGCATCTAGATTTGACAGATTTGACCCAGATTGACACGGATCCTCCTGTGGTCTTGTGTTTTTCACTGGTGTTGAATTAATGCCATTGCCTGAGAGATTCTTGCCATACGCTGGATAGTTATATCTAGCATACAAATCTTCTATTAAGGGAGTGACAGCACAACTTTGCAACGATAACCCTTTGTTTCCCATGCATATACGGACTTTTGATACGAAACACAGTTCTACAAGGATTATAATGAGGTTGGAAAGATTCTTCAGCTTTTATGTGGCAACACCAATGATGCAGAACCTTAAAATCAGCACATTTCTTTGGCTCGCCCCGTGGCATTGATCGATAGGGGCTGATAAGGACCACGTGAGATCCATTTAGATATGTTATATTTGGTGGCCCAGCAATGTCAAAGACAGGCGGGCCGGGTTGAACAGGGATTTCTGAGCCTACTCCCACCCCTCTGCAATTTCAGCTCCTGATCTTCATGATTTATCACGAGGTTAATCCCGCAGGTCTCATCGACCTAGGGACGTACCAGGGGATAAATCAAAGTGGGTGTCCCTTCTCCGTGGCAATCTGCATCGTGGCCACAGTGTTAAACCTCCTGCAGCAGTGTTTATTAAGTGTCTCCCCTCTCTTCAGCCAGTGGGCTGTATCAGACCAAGGGGCCAAGACTGGGCTTTCGTTTTGAAGCTCACTTCCTGGTTGGGCTGGGAGCGGCAATTGTGCCGTTGCTCAGTAGCGCCACTGCGATTGGCTCCAGTATAGGTATTTCACCATGTAAGTCAATGGCAGCAATGTGGTCAAAATACTCAGTCAATAAATTTTTTTATTGCAATAGGTGCCTTTCCTTCATCTAATGCCTCTGCATGTGCTGATTTTTTTACATATTGTGTCATTTGGGCAGGGTATTAACATTTGTTCAGGACCAATCAGAGGGACAGGTTGAGTCCTCTTCGGCTCCACGGAGCATTATAAATGTTATGGAAAAACAACGATAAATGTGCTTTTATAGCTCAGTGTGTATTCTTACGGTCTCAGTATGCTCTCCTGTGAAATGTAGGCTATCGCAAACGCAAACCGAACGTTGAAACAACAGTTCCATTTGAAACAGAACTATTTCTCCGACCGCACTACCTCGCACTGACTTCGGATAACATTACCTGCGCAACTTCAGCCTCTCTCTCTTCTCTTGCTCTCTTATCATCCATCTCTTGTAGTTCCGTGTCCGTGTATTCTGGCTCAAATCTGTAGCCAGTAACGTCAGTCAAAATCGAATTCTTCGTCTTCGTAATCATTATAGTAATCCATCATCCAAGTTTTTTTGTGCAAAGTGTAGCCTACGTTGCTGCAGGTAAACAAACGCAGACGCTCACCTAGATAGTTTCGTAAACGGCCGGCACACCTTCCCGCTCCCCTACCCCCGACACATAGTACTCCGCGGGAGCAGCGAAAACAAGCAACAGAAATGCTTACTTCCAAGCCATGCCAAGCACGTAAAAATGTTCGGATTGAGATACATTTCACAGGAGAGCATACTGAGACCGGTAACAATACACCCTGAGCTTCCCGTCTCATTTATTGTACATGAAAGCATATTTATCGTTGTTTTTCCATAACATTTATAATTGCCCCGTTGACTTCTATTGTAGCCCAGTGAGAGCCTACAGGAAATCTGTAGCGAACTCAATACTGGACCGATCAGCGAAAAAATGGACTCAATGTGTCAGGTTCATGGAAGACAGACCGCAAATAGGGTCCAAGGTCCAAAATAGCGAACTTACCCTTTAATACATACTTTTATGTTAACCCTCAAATGTCACCAAAGTCAACTCCACAAGCATCTTGTGTTATTCTTTGCCCTTCTTTCCTGCTTTGAACATTGAACTGTTTCTAAAGACCTTTGAGATAATGTTCCTAAAAATCAGTTACTACAAACACGACTGTTAAAACATTCAAAAGCTGTGACTGCAACTCTTGTTCAGCTGTGCAGTCATTGTCGACGACACTGATTTTTGCAGTCTTTTGAGGTAAGATGTGTTCTGAAAAGAATGTTTTATTTTCCAATAAAATGTATTTTATAGTACAAGCAATAATATTTGAAAACATTACGTTCCTTCCAGACTGAATTGCTACCTCATTCCACAGACCGGCGAAACAAAGTGCATAATCAATACATGTGGATCATATTATGTTCATGGCCTAATCGTAAAACAGTTTAATATGTTTTTGAGAAGTTCCGTCACCTATTTCCAGTGATTGGTCTGGCACACACTCTGGTGATATAGTGAGGTCATCTCACTGGAGGAGATTTGAACAAATGGTGGTGCTAAATAAGGGTGGTAGTATAGTAGAGGAGCAGTGTATGAGTTCAGGAATTCTGGGAAGGCTTTATGCGTTTTCCACACTGCTGTGTTCCTAGCCTTCGGTTTCTTCTGCGGTCATTGTGTCGGCTTGTATTTCTGCATTCCCCAGGTCTCCATGCACCTCTCCATGAAGCCATGCATGACTGCATTACACTTTATAGCACTTACTGCCCATCAGTGCCCGGTCAAGGGGTCATCCCCAGAGAAGGGGCTCCTGGGCTATCGGAGCAACGTGGACACACAGCGCTGTTGAAGTGTGACAGGAATTGAGGTCACGCTGTTTTAATGGTGGGGCACTTCCTCTCTCTCTGTCACAAGGATTCAGTCTCCTCTCACCCAGACGAATGCTGACCCCACGAGTAGCGTTAATTACACAACTTTAAAAGGTTAGGATGCAGTGAACTAGGCCACTGAGTTGTGAAATGGGGTCGTATATTCTTATTTTGTTAAATATTAATGGTGAATTAATCCAAACAAACGGACATTTATATTGCAACTGTTGATTGTGTCTCAGCTAAGATACTGGTTTCATACAGTTTCAGTCACAGTAGATCTTGCTTTGCAGATATTTAATATAATATTTGTTAATATTTATATGGGCATCATTTTTATTACAATGGCTGCCACCTTTAATGGTGCCTGTCGTAAAACAGCTACTTGTACCTGGAGGCTTTTGGCAGGTTAGTACGACACACAAATATAGTATCAATAACACAAAGTATTAAAAGTACTACACTCTCTAATAAGTGTATCTTTGAATGGAATTCAGCGATATGGAGCTGAGTTTTGAAACTCGCTCTCCTCTTGATTGTGATGAACACTTGTTTACTGGAAGTTCAGGAGACAGAGGATTGTCTGTGAACTCCTCATATTCCAGTCCACGTCTAAGAACCGCAGCTTATCACGTCAGCTCCTGAGAGAAAAATCATGTTGAAGGGTCTGGGTCTCTTGGTTTTGTTTCTTATTTTCTCAGGTATTATTATTTTATTTTATTTTACAAATAGGATGGAGACAAAAAATGCAAAAAACAATAAGGGCCACAACAGAAACTCATACATTGCTTTCTATAGATGTACAACATGGTGGGTGTACTATTGTCATTCAGTATGTGCACGGTGCTTGGTCTAAAAGAAAGAATGCAATCACAAATAGAAAATGTCATAGTGCACTGCAAACATGATGTTTTCAGTGAAATTTCAATCTTGAATACATCAAGTCTGGCAAATATCACTCAGATTGCAATAATAAGCAGAGGTGTAAAATCCAGGGGTCAGAAAGTAAAAATCCTGCCATGTTTTGCTTCCACCCATGAACTCATCAGCCAGCTGATTTCACTAATTAGTTCTACCTCCTGGCTGAAGAATTGTGCTAATTAGGAAATCCAGGTGATTGGAACAAAATACTGGAAGGACTTTTACTTTCTGAACCTGGACCTTCCACCTCTGATAATAAGATATTTAAAAATACTTCACCAGCCAGCAGACATACACGATTCAACTGAAACTTCAAATAATGGGTAGGTTAGTATTATTTTAGACAGACTGTGATAGTAAAAATTAATATTTATTAATATATAATAATAATAATAATAATAATAATAATAATAATAATAATAATAATAATAATAATAATCAAATGTGGGATTCACATTTGACCTGCATATCCAGCATTTCTGGGGGTGTTTCTGAAAATGGTTGGATGGAGTGGTACTACTACAGGTGATTGCTTAAAAGTTATTTTAAAATGTGCAATGCCTTTTTTATAACACTTCCTAAATATCACCACCAGGCACTTAGGCCAATATAGTTATTTGGGTTATAATTTAGTTAGAACTGTCACAAGCAGTTGTTTTGACTGATGTATGGTGCCTGCCTGATCAAATCTGATCAGCATCAAAGCATGATGTGAAAGTCTAATTCACACTGTCATAATAGCCTTTCATGCGCTTTACAATTCCCCTGGAATTGGAATGTGTATAAAATACCTAATTATGATGCTTGCTGTTTTCAATCCCTTTCTCCCTGTATAGTCACACAGCACAATTTGTCAGCCATGTTTTCAATTTCATAAATCCTTGTTTAAAATGGGAACAATTATTTATTTATTTATTTATTTATGTACTTATGTATTTAATAGTTTTTTTCCTTTGGTTTTTCTTCAAATAAACAAATAGCAATAAAAACAATCTTGTGTTGAAGCAGCTATACTGTTTGTGCCCTGTGTTGTTAGCCTGTAGCCTGGTATACACTTTAGGACTGGAGTTTCATCACCATCACAAATCAGCATCATCACAGAGACATTTTCCTATAACAAGAGATACCTCTTGACTATACAAGGTTTTGATCGAATTCAAATGCATTTCAAATGCCATAGACGTCCTAAGATCTATAGTGGTGCTAGCTGCAATAAAGCTTCCCTCAGACCCCTTTAAAAGGCATCATTTCAGACCAGTGCAGTGTGCTCTGGGGGTGAGATCATTGCTGTTTGTCAGTCTTCTCCTCTCAGCTGTAAAACATGGTCCACAGCTTAATTAAGGCAGCAACATTGGGTTTGCACTACCGTGTCTATAAATTCAATTAAATAGTTAATTACTCCTGCAAAAGGTTAAGCAGATTCATTCCACTTGTCACTGAGCTGCTACACCATGCTGTACCCATGCGCCTCTGCTCCATAAAGCAGCAATCATGCAGATTTGTGTGCAGTCAGAACATATTATTTCTGGACTGTCAACCACAAAGTATTTAATGTGTAGCCCCCTGTATTAAGGAACAGGGCACAACCCACCAACACAAAAGGGAAAATATTTTTGTGTTTTAAGACATGCTTGTCTAGATCAGGCCTTACATTTTGTGTATTACTGAAAGGTCTGTATATCTATTAATTTCAGCATTATTAATAATCCAATTCCAATAGGATGCCAGCATTTAAGATCAGCCCGTTTGCTTTCTGCCTTTAGCTCTGGGTGAAGTGAGATTCAATCAGAGAGATCAAGCTGTTCATTCTCATTAACTGAACCATGCACATTTGTCAAGTTCCCTGTTGCATTTAAAGAAATTATCACTTGTAGAGTTACAGTAGAGTCTTGATTTTTGTTTTGATGTTTTTTGTTTTGTTATGAATTATACCATTGTCAGGTATTTTCTAACGTTTGTAAATGTGAATATTTTTAGAAGATATAGTGGCACTATGCAGAAAACGTAATCCCCACTGCACTGTGTTAGTCTTTCATAATATTGTTTACCCAGGATTTCCAATCCAATATTGTGATGATGGACTTGGACTGGGCTTTTCACCCCATCAGAATATAAAGGCTTGCAGCATATTGCGTCCCTTTTTCCCCCACAAGCCGAATCAGACTCATGCAAAGATCTCATCATGGGAGGGAGAAAGATAGACAGCGATTTCTGAAGGTAATCTCATTCGAAGCGCTTTCTATCAGCTGGTTTACAAAGACTGAGTGGCACTGGCAAGCGAACACAAACACACACCTCTGTTTTTTCTACACGGGTCTCTCTAAATGAATCTCTCTCCAGTGGTTCTTTTCTATTTGACACATCCATTGTGGTTTTTGTCAGTCCTTTTCAACCCAAAGCACAACACGCACAAAAGCCCACAGAAGGCAACATGAACATGCATTTCCTGGGATATCAGGCTCAGGAGTGGTGGGGGTAAAATCTAAATGAAACTGAAGCAGGGGAAGGGATTCATAAACAAGCAGAAGGCTAAACTGCTGCATTCATGGTTTCCATGACAGGGACAGATATAAATGTACACCAGCATGCTGCTGAATTCACAATTATTACATGTGTTACTCTGTGGCTTTTAATAAGAGACAATCCTACTCAGATAATCTGTGACAGTATCTGTTGTGGTGACCAACACCTGACACATTTACCTCTATAGCAAACAATTGGCTGAAACCCAATACGCGAGGTCACACCCATAGAACATAACCACCAATTATTGCCCTCTATGTTGACAATCACCCCACTCCCGGGGCAGCGCTCCCCGCTGATTACCTCATCAGGGTGCCCCTCTCTACCCTTCCCGATCTCCAGGTGCCCGCTATCATGTCATGAGTTAGATTGCCATCATGGCCTTGAAGCAGTGACGCCTGACACACATTGGTTCCCAAACATTATTAAGACAGCGGAAACAAGTGAGATTATAAATGCACAGGAGAGATAATTAGACAATATGGTAACAGAACAGAACATGCAATCATAACATTCCAATTCCCGCCCGTACTACTCCATCAGGCCCATTTCCACCTCTCAACACTCACACTGGAAGGCCAGAACCAGTCCAGCAGTACGATTGTGAGTTACAGCAGGGCCACATCAGTATCAGAGTACATTTTTGGTGTGGATTATGTGGTGAAAAATTCCTGCAGCCTGCAATATAAAATACTAAACATTTGTTTTATACAAAATTAGCCACACATTCTTTCACTCTCTCAATGATGTTTGAGGACCTAATGTACTGTCAGTGGTTAAAAAAATGATAAAAATTCTATACCCTTGATGCCTAAGTACAGGTGGTCAGATTGCTATGATATGTACTAAGTTAAGTCAAAACAAAATCAGAAAAGCATAACAATGTTGGAAGCTGTTAAGTGGTTTCATCTGTAATTTCCAATGAGTAACCCTTTTGTTTACAGCAGTTTCCGAGCATGAAGCTCACATTCAGACTTGAATACAATCTCACAATCACACACACGCACGCACGCACACACACACAAAGAACTGCATACACCCACATGCACAAGCACACAAACTCTAAAGCTCTCATCGCTGCTCATGCACTTTAACAGATATCTGATAAGCTCTCTCAAATGAAAGGCAGTGGGAACAAAAAAGTTAAAAATAAACATTAAAGGCAGGATGAATAGCTCACACTGCAATGTTGATAGGACACCACTGTGGAGTGATTTTGGATAAATGAATTAGATCAATTCTCCAAAAGGGCAGAGACACAGACATAGTTGATATAGGAGATGCTGAGGCAGTTAGACTGAAGGTTAATGAACGCTGGATAGCTGTAGGGCATGTTGGCCAAAGCGAATATGCACTTTTCCGAGAGGCGGGGAAACAAGTTGGAAGGAGACATCGCTCCTCTTCTGCATAAGCTTATCCTTGTGTTTCCAGAAATCGATACTGCTCAATAAACGGGAGGTATTTACACAGCACACATGACATCTGGATAAACAGCACTGCACTGATCCATTTGAACAACACGGTGTCCCACCATGCTCTTCTGCATTCTAGTGTGAGGGGGAGCTCTGCTCCACAATCCCTCAGGTTCGTGAATAACAGCCGTGGTTTAATGTCCGCGGTTGGCCCAGCCCTCCGGGGCATAAAAACAGGGCCTATCAAGGGGGACGTAACCCGCTTTTTTCGACGGATAATAAAGCTTTGCTAAATTTCAGGGATGAAAAGACAGAGTGCATTTTATGAAGTATTTATAGATAAACATAAACACTTTATTAGCCAGGCTTCAATTTAGGAGACATTTACAATGCAAGTGTGCTCTGCTGCCTTTTTGTTGTTGTTGTTGTTGTTGCTGCTGCTGCAAGGGTCTGGGATATTGCTGTGATTATATTTTCCTTTGTACATCGGATCAGTAAATGGCCTTGTCCAGGGAACTGACACAGTTGAGCCTGTGTGGCCAGGCCTTGAGCAGTCACAATCAGGGACCATTCTCTATGACAATAATTGGTCCCCTGAGATCTCATTGATCGCCCATATTTGACAACACAGACAGCAACTGCATGTAACTAATTTTTAAAGTAATCTCATAAGGCATACAGGACTGTAATAGTACTTTTGTATGCTTTCATCAACAACTTATGATTTTATAAGTATAGGACCGCATGGCTAGCTTTCAGTATATTGTAAGTGTACTACATAAAGGAACATGACATAGAAAATTCACAGCCATGTACTGACAAGTGGCTCCCAGTGAGCCATAGATTATGTCGGGAACTATCATCCTGAAAATGGATGTATGAGCTTTGTAAAGTTGAATGGTCAATTTAAAAAAAGGCTAAATGTACTAGATTTACACATGATTAAAATAATTACGTTTTCCTTTTTAGTAGATTTAGTTAAACTTATTTGAACATGTTTAAATATCTATAACAAATCTTAAATCTGTCTTTCAAAATAAATATTTAGCAAAGCATGAAATATTGAAACTATATCTAAACTTTTGATTCACAAAACAAATGAGTGGCAAAATATAAATCTGTATCACAGAAAATAAATATTTAGCTAATAAACACACATTCCAAGATTGAACAATTGGCTATGGAATTCCATGAAAGGACTTATTAAATGTAACGTAAATGTCAGATTTAAATGAAATATTTTAACTTCAAAAGAGATATCATTGAAATAATTGTATTTAGGTATAATTAAAATAACACATTTTAGTAAATATGTGGAAAAACAGGTTTCAAATTTGATATAAGTATTTGAATATGTTATAAATCTGACTGTAGCATTGCAGAATAGAAATGATAAATAATATCAATGATAACAGACGATTGGTCTGCATTCAGTAATGTGGATCATCACACACTTGATTCATACAGTGCTACAGTGCAGTATAACTGAGCTGAACACTTATTTAAAAGGTTTGTTCATTGATTATAAACTTTTCACACCAGTTTTAGGCCAAATCTGCAGATTTAAATATCTTATCCAAAAATTACCCCATTATTTAGTAGATAGTATTTATTAATCTGAGCTACAACCAGTAAGTAAAATAAATCCTCTGCTTGTGGGTGATCTTTACTAAAACTGGATAGCTTGTTAATCACAGGTTCAGGACCTTTATCATTTCGCAGTAAGCTCTCCTTCTCTCAAGGCTCTGCGGTCATCATTGGAACAGATAACAGATCACCTTATTCTCCACCTCACCCGAGACACCTGTACAAATTGAGACAAATCCAACACAGGAGATTTTGAGAATTTACAAAGGTGTTTGCAAAGTTCTGCTGGCAGGGGAAATAAAACTGCCATTGCATACTGTGAAGTACCTTTTTTTCCCCATTATTTTTACATTTTTGATCTCACTCTGTCTTACTCCCCCTATGGAAAAAAATATGCTGCAGTATATTGCAAATATATCAAAATTATCTTCACAATATATTTAAAATATACTTCAGTATATTACATTTCCATATGGGTCACTCTCCCTCAATAGTCATATGTTTTTACTGCATCGAAAGGCCTGCCCTGGACCCAATGTCTGATGATAAAAACTAACAGGCATGAAAAACGAAAGGAAGAAAGCATCTTCAAAAGGCACATTATCTTTCTGACTTTTTTTTGGTGAGTCCCTGTAAACTTCCATTTGATGTGGAAAGCAAGTAATTCATATTGTTCTGGTGAAGGCAGTAAAGAACTAAAGCTTTCTCAAAGAGCAATGGGATTATGGTTGAGTGGACTGAAGGACTTTTGTTTGGTCAACATCACTAGTATCACAGAGACGTCTGCAAAACTGTCATTGTCGTCGGTGTAAAATATACTGTCCAAGGGCATTCCTATTTTTTTTTTTACAGCAGGGTGATCTTTAATCAAATCATTTCACAAACAGTTCATGGAAGAAGAAATCAATAAACAAGCACGAGAATCTCACAATGTCATGCGAAATGAAATTTTTCAATCTACTGCAGACCAACAATGATGCAATGCGTTTTGATTGTTAAGAAAAAAAATTGATTCCCCTTTTCAAGGAGAGGCTGATTAAATGTCCGCATGGAAGCCAGGGTGTTATAGTAACTCAATATTATCATCCCTGACACAAGACATGCTGCGGGAATGGAAACACAAGATTTTCTAATCTGAGCCCAATTCATCTCGTGTCTCAATCCTTACTCTCTGTTATTAGTGCATGTTGGGAAGATGTTCTCTCTGGCTGTGTCTCTGTTGTGTGATTCAGAATGTTCCGGTGTCTCAAGACTGAAAGATGGACCGAGGCTCTCTCACGTGGAGCCCAAACACGCCATTACAGAGACGCAATTATGAACTGGCATGTGTAAGGCCACCCCATCCATCATGGAAACCACAGGCCCTCGGAGGGCTCAGAGTTAACCAAGAGAAGGCACAGAGGGGAGCTAGAATGCTAATGTTTCTAAACACTCAGCACTATCAAAAACATTTCTACCTCTTATTTGATTCTGTATGTATTTTTTCTGCTTTCAATGTATTCTCTGTTTTCTGCATTGTTAAACACTTTGAGCTGCTTGTTTCATATTATGAAAGGTTCTCTATAAATAATGTCTTTATCATGATGAGTAGGACGATGATTATGATAACTACTGATTTGTATGGACTTCACTTTTAATTTCACTTGTGTCCATATTTATACAATGTAATCACTGTATGCAATCTTTGTACATGGCCATGAATGAGTCATTCAGGTCATTCAAATTATTTCAGGATAATCAGTACAATAGCAAGCGCTGTCACCAAGGCGTTTGGTTTTTAGCACAGGCGGGGGCACATTTGTCCACTGTCCCACAAGCTACCAAAGGTTTCTTTAGAAATTCTCATCGTTCACCATGTGAGATGAAAGTGGTGTAATTGACCTTTTGAAAGCTGGAGAGAGATGTGTCTGCATTGAAAAGCCAGTGTTGTGATTTGAGTTCTTTCAGCTTAGTGTGAAAAGGTCCCGATTGATCACATCTGAGCACCGTGTTCAGTGCAGAGTCCCGCTCCCTCCGTTCCCAGTGAAACACAGTATGCATCCTGTGTTATTGTGTCTTAGTGGAAGCGGCGCTATTGAGACAATCACAAATGCACGTAGAATGAAAGCGTGTTTTTAGGAGTCTTTCAGCCGTCCCAAAAACTGCCATTACCAAACCTTTTATTACCCTGCCTCCCTGTGTTTTTATAAGCTCCACCTGCTAGCTTTAGTCTCCTTTATAACTTCTGAGAAAACCTTTTGAACCAAAAGAGATATGCGCGTGCATTTGTGTGCGCGCGTGTGAACATATGCATGTGTATGTTGTTACGACTGTCGGTATAGTCATGACAAAAGGGAGACAACACAACAAGGTATAGTTTAAACAATTAAATAATTTATTAGACAATCGTTTTCTGTAGGAGTGCAAATGTAGCGTTTTTCTGAGAAATATGTATGGATGCGTGTGTGTAAAAAGTGAGATTTGAATGTCCAAAGCCAAAACAACCAAAGAAAAACCCAGGACCACCCAGTACCGCAGCCAGGTACAGGAGGAGAACCCCAAAAATGCCAGGACCCAGAAAGCCATAGGGCTTACTTTTATAGGCTATGCCCCAGGTGCTAGTAAGGGTGGATTCGTCACAATGTAAATCACTGTGAGAGGTATAGGTATGTCTGATGGAACATACAAGAAACACCAAGATATGCAAGATGTTCATACATGCAAGACACAGGCAAAGATAAGGTTCAGTATGCAAAACTTCCCAGCTCAAATTACACAGACATAAGTTCTCAACTAATTAAGTGGAACTAAAGTGTCAAAAAAAAGTGTAACTAACCTTGTAACAATTTGTACATGAACCTGGAAATAACACCTTTAAAAAAATGAAAATGTGCTCTTGCTTAGTCACTCAGTAAATTATTTCCGGGACGATACGTTTGAGAAAATAAATGACAGATCTGTGTTGCATGTACGTTATGATGTTGGAACTGGACTGTACTTGGGCTTTGGCCTTCTTCTGTTTCTCTTCAAGGAGTTCCTCCAAAGAGAAGAGAACTAATCTGGCTTCCAGCCTTTATGAGGCACTAAAGCCAGCTCCGCTGGAAGGCTGCCACCCATCCTGGTCCAGCTATTAGCGCAAGTGGAGAAAACACCCCAGACAGGCGAGGCTTTAAGAGCGTGTTTTACAGCGTGTGGCAGATGTAGACATAATGTTTGGCATTACGGCGTGATGTAGATCTCTCATTCGGAACGGCGAACAGATGTGACTGTAAAAGTTTACTTTGCTCTGCGGCAGTGAGGGCCGGAGATTCGGGGGGAGGTGCCGTGGTGACGTGCAAGGGGGCGTTTCTGAGGGCGGAGAGTAAGGGTGAAGCAAGGCACTGGAGACTGTGAATTTGGATCCTCTGCAAACGCTTATCCTCTCTTACATCCACCAGGATGAATTGGAGTACAATTGAGATGTTGCTATTGAGGTATTGATGATAAAAACCACACATTTAAATATATTCCATACCATATAGCATATCTCAACAAAAAAAACGTTTTCAACATACAAAGATGCCAAGTTACTCACGAATAGCCCACAAAACACAGCCTCTAAGTCATTAAATAAAACTTGCAAAAACTAGGCCTACTGTTAAAAGTACTGATATCAAAATGATGCCAAGTTACGACAAACAATATTGCCTATCGCTCACACTAATTAAACTAGCTCGAATCCAAAGCAATGCTACCCAATCATTCCTATATTATTTAATGTAACTTGGCCCTGTATCTTACCACCATTTTTTCCAGTACTGTAATGTTACCTGCGGTAAATCTTTTGGTCGTAGTAGTACCGGACCATATAGGCTTACTCACCTTAGTTCAAGCATAATTTAAACAGTTACCATTTAATATTGTTCAATTTCTTAGCCTTTGGAATAAAAAGATGTTCTTTAATGTGAAAAGCAAAACGTATGCACATTGGTTTTGTCAAAAATAAATTTTACCTTTGGTACCGGGTAGGGATTGAACCCAAGTCTCCCACATCAAAGGGAATGACTTTAGTCACTAAGCCACAGCTGATCCATAGCAATGGAAATGCCACATAGGACTTTTTTTTGTCTGTATCCTGGGATGCTTGGAGCAGTGTGAATACTTTTATCAAATGTTTTTATTGGCAGAGGAGATGTTATCCAACGGACACAAATTCAGCAGGATGAAGAAGACGAGGAAGATGACAAAGACGACGAAGAAGAGGAAAATGACGACAGAGGAAGACAAAGACAAAGAAGAAATGCAAAAATAACCCAAGTTTGGGGCTTTATTGTGTGGATTGTGAAGTTGTACCTGAATTCTGTGTGTTTACATGAGGTCAAAACGTGCAGAAGTTAATACGTTTTTAAGGTCTGAGGGTGGCCATTGTGGGTATTTCTGTAGGAAACCCTGAAAAATGGCAAACTATCTGTGCTGTATAGGTATGGGGCATGCCCCGCTAAGCCGTAATTTGGCGGATGGCATACCTGCCATCCCAATGGAAAAGGGTGTGTTACATGTATTTGAGGCAATGCACAGCTCCCTCAGTCAGTCAAAGCCTGGAAACCTCACATGATGGTTGATAATTTACAGTACCTCCAGCATAGTGAAGATTGCATTAGTTCCAGATCTCGCACTGCCGCTTACTATCCCCCCATTCCTGTATGGAAATGTCAGGGTATATAGCAGAGAAAGGGCAGCCAGAGATCTTCAGACCCCCATACCCCACTAAACCAGAGGCTATGACCTTTTCACTCCTTCCTCCATATGTCTTCATGAGCTGGCAACTGACCTGTGTTTATTGAGTAATCCAGTTACAACAGACTAAAATGCACATAACAGTATTGGAACACAACTGCATGATTAATTACCACCCAAGCAGACCCTGGTAATGAACGTTAGTACGATGTGAATATGAAGAGGGCGTGAACTGCACTTGATGAATGGCTATTCTGTACCAGTGTTCATTTAATTATTAATGGCTTCAATAGCTTGTCTGGTCTGTTAAAAAAGTGAGAGGTTCCAGGAAGCAGTGACAGGTGTGCAGAATGTCAGTACTCATGTCAGCCACTCAGGAGGCGTGGCTATGGACAGACTTATGGGAGGTCAAGACTCCAGGCAGCACTGTGATTGTGATGTCACACCTGGCTTGACGCCTCATGTGACAGCTCTGAGCATTCTCTTCTAGTGAGGTAGATGATTGATCGCAGCTTAGCAACATTGCCCCCCCTCGCCCATTCCCAGTCCAAGTCCTCAATCTTCAGTGGCTTTTTGAAGCTTGACCCCTATAGGGAGACAGGTTTGAAAATTGTTGTAAGAGTGTGCGTTTGAGCTCTCTATTGCACTCCAGTGCAGCCCCTCTGGCTGCTATCGGGATCAGGTTACAGTGTCAGAGACTGTCTGAACAGATACGTTGTTTCATCGCGTCCACACAATTCAGAGTTTTCCTACTAACGGCTCGGAGTGGGAAAATGTTAACGCTGTCTTTACAGAAGGATGAGAGAGCTACTCCCCTCAGCCGAGATACTCAACACTCGCTACTCAGAGGATATGCCGAATAGTCAGGCTCTCACTGCAAGGTCATTCTTTCCAGGCGTGTGTCGACAGCTGCTCCACAGTTAGTACGATATGCCTGAAATTTAATAAGCTCTTTATTCTGAATCTTATATACACGAGTGTGTGTGTGTGTGTGTGTGTGTGTGATCATATGTGTTTGTGGTTCAGGGGATTTCATTTAGAAGGGCTGCTTGGAGCTTGCTTATCTGCTGTCCTGTTGTCAGTGACAGTGGACGGAGTCTCAGCTCAGGTCTGGGCATCCTTTCCCAACACTGTATGATTCCCCACAGCCAAAGAAACAGCTGCGAGAGATTAAGATGCGGAGAGAAGCTGATTGTTTTCTAATAAATGGGTGGAGATAAAGCGCTAAACCGCCGACCCGCCTTCAAACGAACAAATCAAACGGAGGCGGAAAGAAGAACGGCGGTAAAATGTTCAGTGTCTGCCGGCGCAGCTGGTTACACGGGCAAGCGAGGAATATTCCAGCAAAATAGGACCCACTGTTTAATTCAAGCGTGGAATTTACATACTGGAGGCATATCACGTTTCACAGTGAAAGTTATCTCAGTTACTGTACTGCACACCTAATGTCCAGCGTGTGAGAGAACCCCAAACTCTCTCAAAGAGTTGACAAATTTAGATTCAAAATATATTTTTATATCGCAATCAGAAAATTCCCACTATGAAATCCTCTTGGCAATCTTGATTGCAAATTGTACTATACTAAAATAGATGTGATTGATAGATTGGCTTCTGGTGAAATGAAACAGATTCCCTAAGAAGTCATAAGCTCCTTTGAGGGCGTGTCCCCTCAGGACTCCGCCTCCCAGCAGGAGAAGAAGGGCCATTGGTTGGATGACAGCAGGCACTGAGCACTCAGGTTATGTCGCAGAGTTCCTCTCATTCGCAGGGCTGATCGGGGCCTGTGGGTGTTTCCGTACCCTGGGCACGTCCCTGCAGGCTGGAGCTCGCAGCTCTCAGGCCGGGGAAGGGAAAGGGAGGGGACGTGACATTTCAGACGTCGTGTTTCCCTGGAAGAAATCAGGGGAGCCAGCAGGGAGTAGCTCGTCTGCTACAGAAGTGACAAGCCCTGTCACGGTCCCGTCCCCTGCCTCTCTTTTGCTGTGAGAAGCTTTCTCCTCTCGGCTCTATCCACTGCTGTTCTCTCTCATCTGGGAATACGACCGGCTCATCGCATCCGCTCTCATACGGACAGCGGGACAGGTGCGGAGTGTTCAGTGCGTCTGATGAAACAATGTTCAGACTGACAGCAGCACACCCCCCCCCCCCCCCCCCATCCTTGTTTACTTTAGGATGCAGTGCTGGAACAGATCAACAGCTGCAAATGGGCCATTCCAAGTCAGAATGAAAAATGGAAAAAAAGTAATAATTGGATCATTAAATGAAAGGAGAGAAGAACAAACGCACCGGGGAGACACAGCCGGATTCAACCAACATTCCTTCCTCCATTTGAACGCAGGTGTTACTTTTCAATGCAGACATACATGTTTTCATGATACCCACTGGTCACTGAATGAGTCAAGACTCGAAAAAAAGGCCTAATTCTGATTCAATGTAAAAGACAAATGTTCATTAAATCCAGGCCAAAGGTGTGACAACATTTCCAGCAAGCGAGAATTAATTTATCACACGCATTCATAGTCTACCACAAGCTGCAGCGAGAACATTAAAATCATAGCAATTCACTCTACAATTACTAGGCCAATAAGTGTCGCCGAGCCTTGAATCTCTTCTACTGAAATGTGTTTAACTCCACTTCCTCCTATATGCCATTTATTTGTCTCAGTGATGAATAGGTTTCTACAGCCCCCATTCTTGGTGAAACACTGCAGTTATTACTCTTTAAAGTTCTCATTCAATAGCAGAGGAGTGACAGGGAATACGTTCAGGTTATAGAGCCTTTACAATGAAAAGACCATGAGAAATTAATTATATTTTTCTCCACTTTCTCCTCCTCTCATTGAGGGTGACAGCCTTCATAAATATAAATGTTTCCACAGGCTCTCCCATTTCCGAGTCTCCCTTATTCACTGATAGCAAAGTTATCCTCTGTGCAAAGGTGTCAATTACAAAGTTCATTCTCTGTGGTGTGATAAATGTCAGGTCCTGCTGTATAACACAGCGTGGGGGATCTTGTGTTCACACTCTGCTCTCTGGCATTATTTATTTGATTGGAAGAGCCGGGATTAAATTCCCTCTCTTTTTACGCCTTTTCCCATTTTTTGATTTCCAATTGAGAATGCCCACTCATGCTTACACTGCAACACTTGTCGCAGCCTCCACTGCTGACTCAGGAGAGCTCAGAGAAGCATGTGCTCTCCTCCGGAGCTGCTTATCACGCTCTAGTACACAAGCCCGGCTCGCACAGACACGAGTAAGACGTTTCACGTGTGGCTCAACACCTGAACTCGCAGGTGCACGGTCAACCAGCAGGGGTCGCCGGTATGCGTGATGAGCCGCTGTAATCCCGGCTGACTGAAACCCTCCTGTCCCCGGGCGATGCCTGAGCCAGAGGTGTGTCACCTTGGGGCACTGCCCACAAGTCAGCGCTGGCACAGTCCAGATTCGATACAAGACTGTGGGGCCCGCCATCTACTTCAATATTTCCTTACCAGGAGAAGCGCCCACAACGGCTCTTCTTTTTCTTTCATATTTCAAATACACACAAAGGAGAACAGGCTCTCTGCATTTTCCAGATCTTTTCCGAGAACGTGCAACAAAGACATGCGTACACCACCAATCTTCGTGTAAAATGTTGAGAAATTACACATCAATTTCTGCATAAAAATTGCTTTATTCAGAGAGTTAAAGTGCAAATTAAAATAACATTTATTTTAACTTTAGCTTGTTGGGGGAAAAAAAAAAAAGAGAATTTCCTGCAGCAAACAATGTGGATTTCACCCCTGCGTTTCACTATGGGATTGATATTCAGCTGCGTGTCCTGCGGATCATCACCTCTGAATGCAGAGCACCTGTCTTACAGACTCACCATCTGTATTATACGCATGGGGAGCCATTCTTATTCTCATTCTCCGCATACCATTATACGCACTGCACTCTGCCGCTCACCCCGCTGGCCAGCGGTATGAGGTGGGCTTAAATGGTCCGTGTGATGTCTTCTAGCAGCAGTGTTCTCCGAGCAGTGGACAGTGCTGCTGGATTCCTGTTGCCATTGCTTTTGGGTCACATGCACCGTTCAGGCAGTATATGGCTGCATTACCCTTGGTCAAGGTGAGCTACATTAGCTTCTCCCAACTAGCAGGACAGTTTGCACATTCTACTGTTTTGGACTGAAACTATACCACTAAAATATACATTTGTTTGTTTTTGTCCTTGTTTGTGAGCTGATTACATGCACGTTGAAGGAGTGGGTTAATATTTGTTTGATAACCACATTCTACACTGACATTTTTGTACCAGATATTTAATTCAACTGCATTTAACTTTTCTTTTTGATTAATAAAGGGTACACGGCAAAATTATTAGCATTAAACCAACTTGAGATAAGCACATTTTATCCCTTTTGGACTCATATTAATATTAAACATTGTGTAACATTAAACACTGTGTGGATTGCTATAAAGCTCCATTTTGTGCTTTTTTATTGAACCCATATATAATTACTGAGCTGGTCACATCATAAAAACAATGGAATTATTAGATCAATTTTAGAGACAATTTTAGAGACACCATTTTTTAGAGACATTGCTGTTTTAAAGGGGAACACGGTATTTTACCTCCGTCACTCCAAGACACACAGCATCTGGTCATTTAAGGCTGGATTTGATTGGGAAAAGTTTTATTTAATATTATTTGAAATATTAAACAATGAAATACAGACTACAGAGCATTTTCTATTATAGTAGCCTTCCATCTGTTATTCTTCACGGAAGACCATGTTTGAGCCCAACAGCAGCTGAAAAGCTTTTAAATTATGCAATGTCAATGTTGAATCTTAAATACCATCAGACAGTAGCGCAGTGAAAACGCTAACCACTTTATCGCCAAGCTGGGCTTTTCTATTAAGCACAAAAAATCCATCAAGGCTGTTAGACAAATGCCACCGTAAAAAAACCCTTCAGAAGATTACTTGTGAGTGAGAAGAGTATCTTTGTCACAGACGATCCATCTCTACACCGACACTCATTTCTACAGCGAGGCCATGTGATCTCCTCCGTAGCGAATGAGAGCCTCATTTGTCATAATGGCCCAGCCACTCCACTGTCTCACTGAGCCATCACATCAAGGTCTCTCTTCACACCGTTTAAAACAACAGGGCACTGTTTGCTTCACCCGCGTGTCATACAAATGTATTCATTCATATGTTTCACACCATTTTAATGAAAGGAGGGAATGAATGAAGAGGGAGGGGATGGGGAGTGGGGGATGGGAAAGGGTCAACAAGTCCTGTTTTCTGTTGTACTGGTTTGTACCTTGCTGTATATTGGAAAAAAAATTTAATTAAATATATACATTTTTTAAAACAACACCTTTTTATCCACTATTTTTGCTTAAGAGAATTATATTAAAAATCATTCTACTACCTGAAACAATTAGAGGAGATTAAACAGCCATTGTTTATAGTTATGGTGGTACAAAGATCCACAAACAAGCAGTTAAAAATACAATAGGAACATGAGACGGTTTAAGGATGATACTTTCAGTCAAGTTAAGCTCCTCATTGAATTGTCTAGTGTACAAAGTAACAGTTTGCGTCACAAAAGCAGGCATCATCCACACGGTTCTTCTTGTCCTGACAGACAGACCCATTGTATTTAAGTAATTAAGTGATTAATACAGTTTCTCCTTTGCCATCTTATGGAGAGGCAGCAGACCCAGCCAAACAGATGGGTAGAATGTCACAGTAACATGGAATACTGCACTTGTATATAATAGTTTAATGTGGCCATCAAATTATTTTTTTTAGTTTTCAAAAATTGCCGTATGGATGTAAAATGGTTCACAGTGAATAATTCCACTCGCTCGATGCTTATTTCCTCATAATGACTCATAATTAAATATTTCTCATTAATTCTGTGAGGCATGTAGCCTTTAAAAAAATAATATATATATATATATATATATATATATATATATATATACTGTATATATATACACTGCCTGGCCAAAAAAAAAGTCGCCATTGCACCCGTCATGCGTAGTGCCCACTGTACAAGCCTCTGGAGGCAGTGTAATGATCTGGGGTTACTTCAGTTGGTCAGGTCTAGGCTCAACAATGTTATGCAGCAATAACATGAAGTCAGCTGAGTACCTGAATGTACTGAGTGACCAGGTTATCCCATCAATGGGCATATTCCAGGACGACAATGCCAAGATTCATCGGGCTCAAATTGTGAAAGAGTGGTTCAGGGAGCATGAGGAATAATTTTCACACATTAATTGGTCACCAGAGTCCTGACCTTAACCCCATTGAAAGTCTTTGGGATGTGCTGGAAAATACTTTTACGGAGTGGTTCGACTCTCCCTTCGTCAATACAAGATCCCGGCCAAAAATGAATGCAACTCTGGACGGAAATAAATGTTGTGACGTTGCATAAGGTTGTCGAAGCATTGCCACGACGAATGTGCGCCGTAATCAAAGCTAAAGGCTCTCCAACTAAATATTAGCGTGCAACTTTTTTTTTGGCCAGGCAGTGTATATATATATATACAGTGCCCTCCACAATTATTGGCACCACTGGTAAAGATGAGTAAAAAGGGTTATAAAAAAATCACGTTTGGAAAAATCCAACCTTTAATTGAAGTAAATTTATTATGAGAAAAAAAAAACCCTCATCAAGAAATAATTACTTTTAACAAAACCATGTGTGCCACAATTATTGGCACCCCTGCATTTACTGTATATGTAGAATAAATATACTGTATATATAGAATCATTATTAGTATTTGGTCGCATATCCTTTGCATGCCATGACTTCCTGATGTCTGTGACCCAACAACATCAAAAGACTCTTGATATCTTATTTTCTGGTACTCTTACAAGTGATACTATAATGTCTCTGCATTTGAATGGATCTCTAAGGGAATTTGGGGGGACTAGATTTAGCTGTCAATTATGCTGGAACAGAATGGAATACATAGTTAGTAAAATGGCTGTAAGTCTTCAAGGGTCTGATGTATAAAACGAGCCTCAAGCCATCACTCTGCTGCCAGATATGCAGTAGTTATGGATGGATCACTTTAAGGGTTGTTTCTCCTGACAAATTTTCCTATTGAACTCTATGAAAAAATAAGTCAGGAGAAGAAACCCTTCAAGTTATCCATCCATATCTACTGCATTTCTGGCAGCAGAGTCATGGTTTAAGGCATGTTTGATACGTCAGACCCTTTATGACTTAGCCATTTAGCCAACCATGTGTTCCAAACTGTTCCATTGTAATGTGCAGCTAAATCAAGCAGTACAGCAGCAAATGTAATCCGCTGTACACCCCAGCTGGCCTGTGCAGGGCCGGCCATCAATGGGAGGTGAGCAGACCTCCCTCTGCTCTCCCAAGCCCTGCTCCTTCTCTTCCTCAGGAGATGTGTCACCCTTCAGGAAAACTCCCGCTCTACTGGACTGCGTATGTGTAATGTGAGCCCGTTTGTCTACGTATGTGCACGTGTGTATGCGTTTGTGTATTTGCATATGTGAGTGTGTGTGTGTGTGTGTGTTTGCATATGTGCATGCATGTGTATGTACAGTATATGCGCTTGTGTGTGCGCGTGCATGCATACGGACTTCTACTTTCATACGTCACCAAAGATGCAGTACCCGGAAGCAGTTTCTTGCATTTGGGAACGACGGGATTACAAAATGTTTATTTAGGATTACGCGTCCAAGGTTGAAATCAAATCTGATGTAAACCTGACCTTAAAGAAAGGTCAGGGGCGAGAGAGCCGTCTGCTGAGCTGCTGGTCACCTACACTGCACGACTCAGGCCCCGCCTGCAGGATCCAGAGCTTAGGCGAGGGCTGCAGTAAATCCCCATTGGCAGTTTCTTACGGTCGCGTTACGTTACAATAGGGTACAGTAGGTGGCGCCGTGTTACACTGAGTAGCGCTGGCACCTCACAGCGAGAAGGTTCTGAATTTTAATCCCGGCAGAGATCCTTTCTTTGTGGAGTTTGCAACAATTGCAAACAATTTAAAGGAATCATTTTTTTCTTCACAAGTGTGTCAGTTTGGCAAGGTCATCGTATGAAAGAGTGACGAAGCATAAAAGGAGTTTAAACATCAACTTTTTCTTTCTAAGACCTGCACATGGTGATTTTTTCTAAGTCAGTGGAGGGTGTGGAAAATATTTTTGAAGCAGTGTACAAGGCAGATTTCGGTCTGAACAGTAAGAAGGATTAACAGCAGTGTAGTAATGCTAATCTTTATCCTGAAGAATGAAAATGGTGCCATTAGTAACCCACACTAGCAGGGGTCCAGGAGCATTACATTTCATTATGTCATTTTGTGTCTTGAAGATTTAATACCCATATTTAAAACTGAAGCTTACATAGTTGTTGCAACCTGGTTACTGTACATTGCAATGTAAAAGCAACTGTTACAATGTTCATTTTATGGTTGTCTATTATATCTGTGGTTGCTCTATGGTGAGATTCAGCTCAAGGAACTGAACACCATCTTCGCTGCTTGACTAATGATACCAGTTCTCTCTGTTGTAAATGTTCTGAAAAATCCATTGCCTGCACTGCCTCTTATAATTGGTTGTGCAATTTCCAACGAAAATAATTGAAATGTTTGTATTGAGTCCAATGTTTGTGGCTGCAGAATTGCAGCCTTGTAAAAACTAATTTAGGGAGTGTCCGGGCTTCATGATAATGCCTGTTGACACTTTCTGACATTAATGTGTTCTGATAATTAGCATAACTTGTTCCTATTAAGGTGGTTGTCATGTTCGGTAATAGAGGATGAGGGATCTGTCTTTAAATTTGACAAACACCATTGGAACAATTAAAACAGTCTGCTGTGGTCCTGGAATGGTACAGGACATGGTACAGGACAGCTCACCGCCCGCCCCCTCGACTCCTCCCTCTCACCCCTGGCACAGCGGGTGAAGTGAGGGGGTGACACAAGGAGTAGGCTGGCCGTAGCACTGACCAGGTCTGAAAAGCTCAAATAAACACAAAAACAAATAAGGGCTTTGGGAGGTCTCCCTGGCGACCTGTCCATCTGCGTTGTGGTGTAATTTAGTGTAATCCATGTGTTTTAAATTAACCCAAACTCCAGAAGGGTGTGGGGCCTGTGGTTTATAGCCAGGAGAGTCTTGAGCCAAAGCCAGAAACAACGGGGACATTTGGTGTTTGCCCGATTGTGCACTGCGCTGTCATATGTCTGCCCATACTGTGCCGGTCGCCACATCGGCACCGGGGTGCGATACCAGCCTGCTGAAGGGGCTCACTATCAGCCATACGGCCCAGATGATGCCATCGGGGCGAGGAAGGTTGAACAGACTGACCAATGCCATGTTTAAAGGCACAGAGCTCTCCAATACCCCAACCCCCCCAATAGTTTGATTAAAAAATGACACAACCTCTGCAGCACAGATGGGAGGTAATTACAGTGTGTTTGTGTTTGACATTGCGAGCTCTGTCATTTAGGCCTTTCGCCGTAATTCAGTTGCAGACAGCTGCCTCTGCATTGACAAACACGGGTCTGTCACGTGTGGAAAGGTAGCGGTGCGTGGTTAATGGTTCAGGGCATGGCCATGTGTGTAGGGCCGTTCTGTGTGAGAGCGCAGGCAATTAGCCTGTCTGAGCGAAGCCGGACTGAATCCAGAACTAGGGTCAGTATATTTAAGTTAACGTACAGCTAGCGTTATACGGCGTAGCTGTAAAGTGACAGCCTGCGTTGTTGCACGCAAACCACGAGGAACCAAAGAAAACCACTTGCAGGGCCGTTCGGTGTGAGAGCGCAGGGCTGTTTGTGTGAGAGCGCAGGGCCGTTCTGTGTGAGAGCGCAGGGCCGTTCTGTGTGAGAGCACAGGGCTGTTTGTGTGAGAGCGCAGGGCCGTTCTGTGTGAGAGCGCAGGGCTGTTTGTGTGAGAGCGCAGGGCCGTTCTGTGTGAGAGCGCAGGGCCGTTCTGTGTGAGAGCACAGGGCTGTTTGTGTGAGAGCGCAGGGCCGTTCTGTGTGAGAGCGCAGGGCTGTTTGTGTGAGAGCGCAGGGCCGTTCTGTGTGAGAGCACAGGGCCGTTCTGTGTGAGAGCGCAGGGCCGTTCTGTGTGAGAGCACAGGGCCGTTCTGTGTGAGAGCGCAGGGCTGTTTGTGTGAGAGCGCACGGCCGTTCTGTGTGAGAGCGCAGGGCTGTTTGTGTGAGAGCGCACGGCCGTTCTGTGTGAGAGCGCAGGGCCATTCTGTGTGTTAACAAATAACGTAAATTAGACTGACAATATACAGTGACACAACCTGCCATGTGCAAATAAACTGCATCCATTCAACTGAATTAAAAGCCTTAAATCAAATGCTTTTGTACATGTAATAAATGGTGTTTTTACTCTACGATTCACCACGACTATCTCTGCCTGCTGTGAGAGACACCAAGCCAGGCTGGAAGCTTTGTTATTGCATGTATTTAAAAATGTTAAGCAACAAAACATGTAACACAGTTAATCTAACAAGACAAAAAAAAAGGGTGGGGTAATGCTCAGGCCTACACCCCTACAGTATTGGGTCATCAAGGTTTTCCATGTAAATGAGGGTACTGATGAATATAGCACGTACACCTTAGCCTTGGCTGACACTCTCTCTCCTTCCACTGTTCTGTGGCTCTCCGAGTGACCGCTGGGTTATGGAGGACATGCAGTGAAAAAAACAAGCATTTGGGAGGAAAGCCGCCACTCCCACTCCTTTCTTCTTTACCCTGACACCCCCTGACAGCTACAATCAGGAGAAAGACATCCAGTGATTTACAGATGGACGCGAGAATTGGGGTGAACTTGTCGGAGAAGGGTCAGCTCGACAGCCTTTGTGTTGAACGAGTTTAAGAAAAAGCTCTAATGCTCAGCCGTG
Organism: Synaphobranchus kaupii; assembly: GCA_029718625.1. Taxonomy (NCBI): domain Eukaryota; kingdom Metazoa; phylum Chordata; class Actinopteri; order Anguilliformes; family Synaphobranchidae; genus Synaphobranchus; species Synaphobranchus kaupii. The sequence goes on from CM056380.1 coordinate 61,451,462, forward strand.
GATGTACTGTAGTGTAATTAATGTTTTTTTTTTTTTTTTTATATTTGGATGCTGGACCTACAGTAAAGTAAAGTACTTCCAAAAGGATCGAGACAGGAAAGACAGACAACCATTTCTATTATTTGTGATACGTTTGACTCATTTTAAAAAATAGTTTTCATACATGTCAAATTTTGGCCCTGACCCCAACGACCTCACACCCCCACACCCCTCCCCAGTCAGGATAGGCTGAAATTGATTCCCTGTGAACTGGCAGCATAAACCTACAGAAAGTTACTCTGAACAGGGATGCTGAACCTCCACCTCAGTGTCTCCAGCCTGTTCATTTACTCTGTGACCACAGCACACTTGATTAGATGCGCAGACATGTAACCTGCTCAAAGCGACATTTCACTTGACAAAGATCCAGTTCAGATCGAAACGAGTAAGTGGTGTAACGCAGTTTTGTGTGCAGGTTTTTTTCTTCACTGCATTATTCTTCATTAAGTTGCACTGTTTGGATGTGCGTGCATATTCTCTCAATAGGCTACCGTAGACACACACATACATTTGCTCGAAGGTAAGCTAACTTTGCTATATTTTGCCTATTAATAACATCGGATAACAAATCAAATTTAATAGCTGTAGTTAGCCTATACCCAAATCAAAGTTTATTTGTCAAATGCACAGTTAAAATTAACAGTAGGCTACAGCAGATAGGCATTTGTTAGTTGGCAATGAAATGCTTAGCCTGTGAGCGAAGGGAAGACCTAGTAAAATAGTATAAGAAATAATAAAATAAGATGGATAAGAAATGAACTATAAATACTGCTGCCAGAATAGTTAACGTTAGATATTGGACATGATTAGGTAGCTAGCTATGTTCTATCTCCCACAATGTAAGTTAGTAAGATAAGCGAGTGCATCTTGGGATACATTTTTGAAAACCTTGCCATTGTATTGTTATTCCAATCGCTATTCGGTAGATAATGGCAGATAAACTTTTTCCAGTAACCAGCACTTTATCACATACATGAGCAGCAGTTTTGATCCAGGATATTTGTGCCTTCAACTTCAATGCACAACGGGTGTGGTTTTGCATGTTTTATCTGTGAGCGATATGCTTTTGCAAGTGACCTAGTTAATTTAATGCTGTATATAACCCTCCAAAACTGCAGACATTGCCATCAACTTTTCAAAGATATCTGACTTCCAAAAGCCATATGTGATTTATTGCGGTAATTCACTCAAGCAGATTCTGCCAGCTGACTCCATCTCCTTTTGATGTACATGGCAACAGCTGCTAAGGTGGGCGGGCGGGACTTGTGGATATTTTGCTAACGGTCAATTAGCTTTGCATAAGCTAAAGTTACAGAGCCTACTCTAACTTACTCTAACACTAATTTGCAATCCGCCTCCCTTTTAAATCGAGATCTGTGCATGCAATCTCCCTTTGTGCTAATACCTAACCCATTAGATATATGATTCCGTGCCTGTAAAGGATAGGGGTTGGGAATTTAGCTAGACGTAAATAAATTTCTATTGCCTCAATACACGGCTCGTTTCAGGCCACGTTAGCTTCATGCTAAAGCTAGATTTGTATTTCCCCCTCGAGATATGTCTTGTGATCTCTGAACACCACGTGTTCTGGCGCACATACAGGAATAGAACTTGAATTCTATTTGCCTCAATCTTTGTCTACACTTCGTTTTCCTTTCCATATCATACGCTGCTTTTAGGATGTTAGTTTAGACATGTTTGTTATTTAATAAATTGTATTTTGTTAAATCTGGTCGTCGGTCTGATTGTTGTTTGGATAAACATTTGAGTCTATCCTCCAAAATAACTTATGCCTTCAGATTAAGTTATTGATTATTATTTTAATATTTAACATTGAAATTTATAATCATGATTTCATAATTAATTTTATGAGACTGATTAATTATACTTTTGCACCTAGTGTGAAGCCATATATACATTTTATATTCTGCACATTTATTTGTGCCTCCATGTGATGACTGTTAAGACTGTCTTCACTGCCAAATTCTAAATGTACCTAACGACAGTACAGTGGTCATCAAGGTTTTCCATGGAAATGAGGGTACTGAGGGTACACTCCGCGCGGTTTCATTTATGAAAAAACGATCCAGACTGACAACAGGAGATGGCCATTTCACCAACATCCATCCATCCATCCATCCATTATCAAACCCACTTATTCCTGGTCAGGGTCACGGGGGGTGCTGGAGCCTATCCCAGCATGCATTGGGCGAGAGGCAGGAATACACCCTGGAGAGGCCGTCAATCCATCGCAGGGCACACACACCATTCACTCATACACTCATACCTATGGGCAATTTAGAGTCTCCAATTAGCCTAACCTGCATGTCTTTGGACTGTGGGAGGAAACCGGAGTACCTGGAGGAAACCCACGCGGACACGGGGAGAACATGCAACAGACAACAACAGAAAGGTCCTCGGCCGGGATTCAAACTCGGTACCTTCTTGCTGTGAGGCGACAGTGCTAACCACTGCACCACCGTGCCGCCCTATTTTCACCAACAGTCTCTGAAAAAAAAACATTGTCCTTTCCACACAAATACATGCTTCTACAAATAGACTCTTCTCACACACAGATGGAGATTCAGCCTCACCACAATATATGCTGTTGTTAATTTAATGCAGTTTAACCCCATTGCGCATATACCAAGTTTGGTCAATTCTCACCTATTTAGAGGATGTTCTATTTAAGGCATTATAATTCCATGTATGAGCATCAGTATATGTGTCAGTTTATCACATATATATTAATTACATGTACAGTATACAGTATGTGTATATTGTAAATGTGCAAAATGTTGGCTGCCGGCCCACCCTTCCAGGTCCTCCTAACCACCAGCCTGGAGGGTAGGCAAGGCCAGTTTTGGGCCTACCAACTGGCTGAGCTACACTCGCTGGCTGAGCTACAGTCCTACATGTCCTTTATTTCTGTCACAGATTAGCTCGGGGGGGCCGTTGAATGTTTTAGCCCCACTGAAGTGGAGAACTGTTTTGCTCTAAACTGTTCTAGTGAATGTTATTTGTTTTATTTCATATTTGAAAAATGGCTTAAATGAAGCAAGACAATTGTACCATTTACAATACTAACTTACAGGAGTTTATTTTCATAATTTAGGTGAAAATAAAGTGCCACAAATGAAAAAAGTGCAAAGCAGATAGTATTTCATTGCAAACTAAAGAAAAACTACTGAGAGCTACAAATGTAAAACTGGGAAAACTATAGTCCATAAGTGTGCAAAATCTGAGGGTGATATGCAGAACTACTAAAGTAAGTAAAGCAAAATGTAAGCAGTGTATCCAAATCTATCACTGCTATAAATCATTAAATAATCATATACAAATCAACTGTTTTGACTCTTTCGCATATTTTTCAAGTGGAAATCACTACCTTTTCAGCAGTATAGAGGGATAGATATCTATGGGAGCAAAAAATAACCAAAACCCATCATAAAATGAATGAAATACTTTTTGTCCATTATAAAGCGTATGCATTTGGTACACATTGGCACACACACGTAAATATGTAGCCTAATCATTCACTCTTGTACTTCAATAAAACATTTTTTTCTGTACTTTACAATAAAGAGGTATTCCACCATCAGGAAAAAGCTGGCAAATGTTCTAGCTTCACAGAAAATTGGTGCATCAAACATAAAACATGACTGAGCCACTTGTGAATGCTTCCACTACAGTATGTGAAATGCACTCAAAAAGTAAAAATAACAATATCAAACGTATGGCAGAAGACAGTGGTGGAGTGTAAAAACTAACGTACATATTTGAAATCTTACAAGCAGTAATACTTACATATCGAGGAGGAAAATCTCGGTCATTCATGTTTGTAGGCATATTCTCTGATAGAATCAATACTATGGTATCTTCTTATGACCCACTCCGAAAATCTAAGTAAGCAACGCAAGGATTTTCTGTAGTCATGCTGACGAGTTGGCTAAATTAGTAAAATCTTGCGAAAATAGCAGGAAAACAACAATTACGTTCATAATTTCTGTAGTTGTTTGTGTAAAACTAAACTAAAAAAACTAAAATTGCTGTTATGCTCGGTTGTAACTGACTATTCAAAGCATCCAATAAGACATTTAAACACCATTGTGAAGGTTATAATATTCTCTGTTCTATAAAAGAATGAACTGGAATACACAACAGCTACACAAACAGCTGGTGGGGTTTTATGCGTGGGGTTTTCAGAAGTGTACTAGCATTATAAAGGGGCGTCTATCTCAAACGGATTGTCCAAACCAATAAATGACTACGGAATCATGAAAGGGACATCTCTATGTGTGAAACCAATGGTAGGATTGTATATATATTTAATATTTAATAGCAGATATTGATAGTAGAATTACATGGTATAATTACACAACAATTTCAGTTAGAAGGGCTTTTCATGGCTGTATTGCATAAACGCTTGGGCTGTTTACTTTATCTTGTTGCTGTGATGGAATACTAATTTTTGGTGGTGAAAAAATATTATGAACTCACAGATATATGCTATTGTCCACTGTGTCACGCATGGGTCAGTATACTTGCAGGTGAGACTGGGTGGGGGGTTTCTTGTTAAATGGACTAGCTATGCGACAATAGTGGCACTTAGAAAGTCCGTATTAGTTGTCACAAATTGTGTACTAATAAAGATAGAACACAGAGTTTGTCATTTCCAGTCATAGTTTGGTTGCAGGAGCAATATATATCTCAGTTGAGCAATCTCACGGCACTGGCAGTATGGCCACTAGGGGGTCTGCACAAAGTGGTTAATGCTCATTCAGGTAACTTTGCTCTTTGTTTGTATAACTTAGTTTAATGTTCATTGGGGTACTTGACAAGTTATCAATCGAGTCGGAACTTATTGCATGTGCTCTGTCCCTTAGGACTATCCCCTCTGGGAATTACTGCACTTAGATCCCCGATCTTTGCATTAGTGTTTGCACTGTAAGTCTGGATAAATCTGTTAAATGCCAGTAAAGTAAAGATGTGCTTTAACCTCAAATTGAGAAAGTCAAGTAAAACATTTTTTTTGTTGTTTTTTTTCTTCTTGAATAACATCCTGGGCTCGGTGGTTGCCTAATTTCATAACAAAATGCACTTAAATTTCATGCTCAGTATTAAAGAGGAAGTGTTCCTATCTACAACAAACACATACACACAATTGCATGCATGCCCACAAGTGCACACCAACACAGAAATTACATGTGTGTGTATGTACGTATGCACACACACACACACACACACACACACACACACACACACACACACACACACACACACACACACACACACACACACACACACACACACACACACACACACACACACACACACACACACACACACACACACACACACACACACACACACACACACACACACACACACACAAACGCACCTTTTTAAGATTGGCCATACATCAGCAGCATGTCAATACGTCTTGGATTGCTCAGAAATGTCATGTCTCAGAGATAATATTTTAATCATCTCCAGTATGGCAAACAATTGGGTGTTCTCATGAACAAACCTCTCACATTAATTATCCTGTCTTGGTCAGGGCAGAGCAGCGCTGACAGAATGATATATTGTTAAATCAGGAAGCAACAGCGCCGTCTAATTACCCTGGGAATGGCCCCAGTCGACAAACACAAGAAAATACTATCTGTACCTCCTTAGGGACTGGCACCAGTCTACTTGCACTGAGTGCCAACAGTATTCAAGCTGCCTTACAACATCCAATTCACACCACAGATAGGATATACTGTATATACAGTGAGCACCATAATTCATTGGACAGTGACATTGTTTGTTATTTTGGTTCTGTACTGTAGCACTTTGAGTTTGAAAGGATGCAATGACAATGAGGTTGAAGTGCAGACTGTCAGCTTTAATTTGAGGGTATTCTCATCTATATCAGATCAACCGTTTAGAAATTATAAAACCTTTAGTACAAAGGTTAACTGTGAATTTTCGGGCATCAAAAAATATTGGACAGTTTAACATAACGTAGAATCCGATATGGATGAAAATACCCTCAAATTAAAGCTGACAGTCTGCACTTCAACCTCATTGTCATTGTATCCTTTCAAACTCAAAGTGCTACAGTACAGAGCCAAAATAACCACAAGATAATCAATGTTATTGACTTCACCTGTCAGTGGTTTTAATGTTGTGGCTGATCCGATCAGATATCGGATGAACCGTTTAGAAATTATAGAAACTTTTATAGTGCCCCCCCCCCCCCCCCCCATTTTTTGGCCATCAAAAAATATTGGACAGTTTAACATAATGTAGAATAAAGTAATCATTTTTAATATTTGGTCGCATATCCTTTGCATGCCATGACATCCTAATGTCTGTGACCCAACAACATCAAAAGACTCTTGATATCTTATTTTCTGGTACTCTTTCAAGCGATACTATAACGTCTCTGCATTTGAATGGATCTCTATGGAAATTGGGGGGTGGGACTAGATTTAGCTGTAAATTATGCTGGAAAAGTATGGAATACATGATTGGTAAAATGGCTGTAAGTCATCAAGGGTCTGAGGTATCAAACGAGCCACAAACCATCACTCTTCTCCCAGATATGCAGTAGATATGGATGGATCACTTTAAGGGTTGTGTCTCCTGACAAATTTTCCTACTGAACTCTATGGAAAAATAAGTCAGGAGAAGAAACACTTCAAGTTAGAGGTTATAGTATCACTTGTAAGAGTACCAGAAAGTAAGATATCAAGAGTCTTTTGATATTGTTGGGTCACAGACATCAGGAAGTCATGGCATACATTATGTTAAACTGTCCAATATTTTTTGATGGCCAAAAATGTGAGGGGACTATGTACAAAAGGTTTTATAATTTCTAAACGGTTCATCCGATATGGATGAAAATATACTCAAATTAAGGCTGACAGTCTGCACTTCAACCACATTGTCATTGTATCTTTTCAAACTCAAAGTGCTAGAGTACAGAACCAAAATAACGAGATAATCAATGTTATTCACTTCACCTGTCAGTGGTTTTAATGTTGTGGCTGATCGGTGTATATACCGTATATATATATATATATATATATATATATACACACATACATACATACATATATATATATATACACACACAGTTTAAATATATATGACTTCAACCTGAAGCCACCTTCCAGCGGAAGGGTGAAGAGTACCAGCTAAAATAGCCGACTGTAGCTGTGCTGTGCTGCACAGCTGAAATAGGTTTGATTAGTACTGGGAAGGAAAACCTCTGGGGAACACTGAACTTCTGCTTAAAACGGTGCTGGAGAGCCATTAGGGGCCAATTGTTTAATCTGGGCCTGTTGAAATTCAATCTACAGCACGAGGAGCAGTGTGATTCTGTAGGAACTTTTGTCTTCCAGATGAGACTAACCCGACTCTGTGGTTAAAGAGGCCTGGAGATGTAGTGCAAATGAGACTAACCCGACTCTGTGGTTAAAGAGGCCTGGAGATGTAGTGCAGATGAGACTAACCCGACTCTGTGGTTAAAGAGGCCTGGAGATGTAGTGCAAAGAGCAGGGATGTTGTGCCCAGTCATCAAATTCTCAACCTGGCCTTCAAATCTGACGGGGAGGGCGGGTGGTGGGGCAATCTTTATTGCAACCCCATTCCCCAGCGCTTGGCCATACAACACACCTGCACTCCGTACCAACATATTTCCACAGGTTGTCACTGAGTTCTTATCCATTTCACCATGCTGCACTATGAACCATGTTACTGGGATACTGTAATGGGGTGTTATATCACAGCTACTGTGTGTGCAGAGGCAAGCAGATGAACTGGAATCAGGTGAGTTCTCATTACCAAAGTGACGTCTGTCCGTCTCCTTTACTCCTCAAAATAAATTACATGGGGTATTTCTAGAGACATTTCTAGAAAAGTGTAAGTGTACGGAGTGTATGTGGCCAGAGATCAACTGCACATGGGGGTCTAGGGATGAAGTTTGACCTTTAGCTGCTTACTTCCTTCAGTTACTACAGCATTTCCCCATAGTTATTTCAAACGTAACCAAATTATACAAAAGCATAAATCTTAAAATACATATACTTCTAGAAAATACTGACAATACCATTAAAATGGTAATTAAAAGTTGTTTTTTTTAAAACAATACCATTTTAACGATCAGAAAAAAATAATTCTCACTACCATTGTAAATGCAACTGGTCTACTTGCAGCTTTGACAAGAGGAGCATGGGGGAGCAAAGATGAAGTATAAGAATGATGTACCCTTGTTCCCTTGTATAGAAACCCCTAATCTACTTTGATACACTGCACTAAATCTTACATCTCTGCAGAGGCACAAGGTACCATTCTTCCACTGAGAGAGACATCAATGCTACCTCTTTGCATAGCATTCCCTCAATAGCATCAAGGACCTGCAGACTGGACTCATAACAAAGATTGGAGCACCTTTTTGGAAATAATCACATACAGACAAAACATTGAGGCTCCGCATTGCGTTATGAGACTTCCCTATTCATTCACAGTCCATACAATACAGCCTCTGTAGAGGCGTACATACAAGGGACCTATTCAACAGAAAGCATTTCAGCAAATAAAACAGGAGTCAATGACTGTTCAGATTTTTTCTTCCATTCCATCTCCTGTGTTAGAGGAAATCATCGCTCTTCAGTCAGATGTCAATAGTTTGAATGTTGTAGTGTGATTCTTGTAGACATATTAAACCAATGGGTGCCTAGGAATAGCACAATGGCGAATAGGATAGATTTTTTTCTTCTCACCACCCAAAGAGCAAAAGAAATCACTTCGGCAAGCATGTAACAATTACTGTTTCATAGGGTACTCAAACAATATTTTAGAGCAGATCAATTAAGTGGTGAACACTTGACTGCACATGTTCTAAAGATATGTCGCATTATGAATGCCCTCTGATGTCATTTTCCCTTGTGCTGTCATCTAACTGCACAGTGTGCCAGTTATCCATTCATTTTCCTTGCAGAAAGCGCTATCCAGACCTATGGCTACACTATGTGTAGCTTCGATTTTATACATTATCCATTGTGTCTATTGGAGTATTTATGTATTATCCATTAGTTTGGCATAACAGGAATAATATTTTCATGTACTATGTTTGTGGAAGGTGCACTCCTCAAAAATATGATTGTTAAAATATTAATATAATGTGAATTTGATGCATTATCCATAGAGCTGGATAATTCACTGGTGAAATTAAGGTTCCTTTGCTTAACATTACTGCCCCACCTGGGGATCGAACCTCCAACCTTTTCAAGCTAATCTCCTCAATCACGCAGCCGCCCACCGCGGAGCTCACAGCGAGGAGGCTCCTGGGACGTCACGCCCTTCACCTCGGCCGGCGTCGTCCTCTCGTCAAGACCAACCGGGAGATCGATGGCAGCGCTGTCAGCGAGGGCGCGGCGGAGTCCGGCGGAGGACCTGGCCACCCACGGGAAGCCTAATCCCACCGGGCCTCCCGGGTCCCGACCCACAAGATTTGCATCAATCACCGTCTCCCAGAGCGCCGATGAGTTATAGCCCTTATTCTCATCAGTGCTCCTGAATAATGGCGCTATGTAGGACAGCGATGTGGAGTCCTGGGGAACGCTGTTTGATTAACACAACCGGGAAGAGAAAGACCGGCGCGTCTCGTCTGAAACAGAGCCACCGAGCCGCAGCCTCTTTCCGCTTCCCCGGCAGTGCGAACTAATAACGTTGGAATGAAAACGGAAAACTTTCTTAAATGAGTTACCCAAAGTTATGGACAGTGCAGTGAAGCTAAAATAAATTGAATTAGGCTGTAGTGAAGACCTGATTGTTCTCTCTCACGAGCTAGTTGTTCCAAACAAGACTACGCTGTTTTATGTGTTTAAAAAAAAAAACAGAACCAAATTACTGGGGTCTGAAAAGTGTTTTAATGAACCAAGACAAGGAGACAGGAAGTGGAGGCCTCTGCTTGCTGATCTGAGCCTGTCTTTTCTGCCAAGTGATTAAGTGTTCTGTAATTAGTGGAGGGAAAATATCTCACATAAGCTCAACCATACAAATGATAAACAACTGGGAATTATAATCACATTATGCCCTTAGATTATATGTTAAAGATGATGAATTATGATAAAATCCTATATGAATAACAATAATTGCCACTGTATTATCAAATAGATTTTTAATTGATCTATATAAAATATCATGCTAGGCAATACAGCAAGCCCATAAAGTAATTATGTTGACTGATTAGTTTTACTAATTACTTATGAATTTACATATACAAGTCTATTTGTAGCACCAATATGATACAAATATTCTGCTAAAGTATAATCTGTGGTGGTAGGGCTGACAAGTTTGCATCCTATTGGCTGATTTTAATAATTATAAAATACCCCATAATCTTGGGCAGGGAGAGGGGCATACAATCCTTTTATTAATCTTATTTGTTATTGCTCACTTTTAAAACAATCTGTTAGAATTGGAAAATACATATTTGCCATTGATCTAGTACGTGGATTGATTCCCCAAAGGGAAATTAGTATTAAAATCTCACGCCACAGATTTAATATGCGCTGGTACTATTTTTAGGTATTGAGATAAGCAGTTAGGAAAAGAAAAAAAAAACATTACTAGGCTGCACTTTTCAATATTATTTCCTTTCAGCATCTTTCCTTGAGCCAGTGAAAACAACAAAGATATTAAAGTGCTTTCATAACACGTAAAGATTTTTTTTTTAAAGAAAAAAAGATGAAATTATGTTTGTAATCATGGACGGTATCTTAGCTTGAATTGCTCTTTGTATACTGTTCATTTGGTATATATGGTACAGAACTTTAACAATTAAATCAATATGTGCAATATTTATCACTGAGTAAAGGGAAGCAAAAAACAAACGTTGAGCTGTTCGAGCCTCAGTAAGGCAGGTTGCCCTCTACTGGTGAAAAGAGTAAGCACAGCTCGTTCAAGCACACACAGCATTTACTTATGAAACAAAGTAAACATATATAGCTTCTCCAAATTATTATTTATGCATTGTGGGTATTTTTATTGTCCGTATGATGAGAATTTATCAGGCGTCGCTAGCTACAATAATTCAGAGACAAGCAGAGGCAAATGCACTTGAGGTTATATAAAATATCAGGGAACTAGTGAAGCATGCCAACTAAGTCAAGGGTTAAAACTCAATCAACAGTCAGAGTTCCGGTGTTCTGACCACAATACATCTTAATGAAAGTGTTCAGGCTAAACAATCAAACCTTTGTGGGAATACTGCAGACAAGATAGTAAGTTTGTATTTGTTTCAGTGACTGTTAACAACACAACTGATGAGGTGCTGACAGCACCTGTGGGAAGCGTCATTAAAAAGTGAAAATAAAGCTCTGAAATCTTTCCTAATTATCGAATCACGGACTTCAGTTCATCTTCAGTCATGAGTGCAGTAAACAGGGGGGGTAAATAACAAATGACATATGATCTGATAAAGAAACAATGCATAATACAAATAACACGATTGCTTTCATTATCAAGACAATGCCAACAACGACGGATAAACTACATTTGATATTCAATTCTCGAAGAGTGAAAGTGTAAGAATTGGAAACACTTTGTATGCTGGAATTCCGACAAGTTTTTACCAATACATCTGCTTCCCTGGCACCAGATGCAACTGTCATAAATATTACTCTCATTGAACACCACCAGATGTTAGGATGGCTAATGAACCAAACCAACACAGTCGTTTGTGTTACATCTAGGACTTTCACAACCAGACTCATGACGGTGACAATTCCGTCACAGTAATTATATTCCCATCACTGGACATCCTAACAGGGTCACTGTGGCCAAGGAGACAATTACACTTTTGATTTGTCATGTTGCATATTTCATTAGGACACTGCTGTGTGGGTTAAAGTATAGCACGAGCAATTGGAAGCAAGAGAAGGAATGTCAGGTGAGAGAAACACTGCAATAGGCCTACATTTCCAATCACATGCATTTTCAGTCTAGTGCAGAAGGTTCCCTCCTTAGACCTATATTTAAACAGACTATATACACTATGCAGAGTGCAAACCCATTAGAATCAAAATGAAGTTTAATGGATCTGAAGTGCGAGACACTTTGCAGTGACAGGTAGTTACGAAACAGGGAATGGTTCTAAGCGGGGATGACAAATTTGTCGATTGCAAAGTGTGGGAGACATATGGGATGTGTTGTTCGAACAGGCTGATTTATGCAATGGCCGGAAACTTAAAATAAAATGCTTTCCTTTCCCAGAATGCTTTGCAACACCAGGGCTTTGTGCTCAAATATGTTTTTTTTTATTTTTTTGCATAACCACACCATTAATAAGAGGATGTGGAATAAAGACAACATAACTGAGGTGGACAGACACATAACATGGATAGTGCGTATTGATAGCATAATAGGATTAAGACATACAAAGAATGCACCCGTCATGTACAACATTGGCCACAATGGCCGAGGAACTGGTTTCCACCTGACTGATCTCAGACCAGCCAGCACCCCAAATTTAAGCAGTGCAGGTAAAGACCACAGCTTGTACAAAGTTAGCGCTATTCACAGCCGGATTTGAGTTTCTCTGCTTTTTTTCAGCCGCTCCTTGAAAATTTATATTCCCAAGACAGGCGTTAGGAGTGCTCCTGGGACAGCATAAAACTGCCACCGCGGAGCGTGGCCGGTTCATTTGCGGTCGGTGAAGTGGGTCAGAGTTTGTGATTGGACTGGACCATTGGAGCGCTCGGTCTGCCTCCGAGCGTAGCGACCAGAACAGGCGCCCTGGTTCTCTAGTGGGCAGGATGCCACCCTGCCGCTGATAGAGGAGATGGGCATGTAGCCTGCTGCCAGGCTTTGTATCTCTCTCAGCTCCATATAGATTTTTACCGCACTATAAAATACTATCTTGGTTCAATCTCTGTCTCGTTAAATTGCCATCCGTCACTGTGCAGTTTGTTGGAACAATGAGAACAATTATGCTCGCCAAAAATGGCCACGCAAACGCATGCAAGCACACGCACGCATAGAGGGATCTATTAGAGGAACTTTGTAAATAATGCTATATACTGGCATATACCTTAATATCTATGTCAGATTGTTATGAGATAATTTCCTATTTTATCATATTGACTTTTAATACGTACAGTGCGTATTTCCCATTTGAATTCCGTTTCTATTGTAACTGTGCCTAACATTCCTAACATGTGTCCTTAACTTTGACTTACAAGTAAATGCACACATTACACTTCTTCACAAAGTCAGTTCAGGGAGTTAGTTTTAGTGACTGAAGAAAAACAAATGTGGATTGAATACCAGACTACGTATTCTTTGCTCAGTTGCATTCATTCTGTGCAAAGAATTAATCAATAGCGAGAACAATCTTTCCCACCTTAATGTGGTCACATTTGCCCAAAAAACAATTGCATTTCCAAGTGATGCTTGCATAGCACACTTAAATGACTTAGACCAGGGTTAGGGAACCCTGGTCCTGGAGAGCCACAGGGTCTGCTGGTTTGTGTTGTTACTCGCCACTTAATTGATCAATTAAAGCAGTCGATTACATAGTTCACTCACCTCACCTGGTTTCTTTGGTCTAAGCAGTTGTCGTATTTATGATGAAAACAAAAACCAGCAGACCCTGCGGCTCTCAGGACCAGGGTTGGCCACCCCTGACTTAGACGATGATATTCAATGCTGAATGTGTACCAAAGTAAAAAAGAAAATAAATAGTCATGAACACTCCAAGTTAAACCTGCTGCGGTGTAATGAATGAGAAAGCATCCCTATGCGTACCCTGGAGCTCTCCACATACAGAGGGGAGGGGCAGGAAACCACAGTGAGAGCCAGGATGTAGAATACATCCAGCAACGGCTGTGTGAGCATGTGTCCGTCCGTATGCGTGTGTGTGTGTGTGTGTGTGTGTGTGTGTGCGCGTGCGCTTTTCACCCACAGGTGTAATCTCTAATATTATCTATTTGTGCAGTTTACACTTATGCCCAGAAATCAAACCTGCTTTTGGGTAATTTAGGTACGACTGTATATTTCCATTTCCATTTAATTGGCAGTTGTGTAATAAGCCAACATTTTTTCTCCTTTAATGAAAGCACTGGCATATTTAATCTGATTCCTTCTTCCATTTTCTTTTTAAATATTATGTAATATCTAAATTTACACAATCATCTAATATTATGATCCTTAAACAACGTTTATATCGTTCACGTAAGAATCATTCCTTTCTTTATTTCTTACCACTAAAATGAAGCAATCATTTTCAAGTGAATCCCAACGGAACACTTTTCTTGATGTCGTGTGCACTCTTTCTCTTTAATATTTGTCCTTTTAAGCGTTGTCATGGTGAACCATCAAAGGAGATGGCCAGGAGGTGAAGTAAGAAGTCGGGGGCATCGACCAAAGAGAAACCTGTCAGAAATCACCAGTCTCACTCAATAAGCACAAGACAGCCTTGTCTGGTCTGAGCAAAGTCATTATGCCTTACCAATCAATATTTATTAAGGCTAAATATGTCCCCGGCTCACAGAGGGCCCAAGTATCAGAACAATGGCTAATAAACTCATATCAAAGCCACTTTGAAGAATAGGCTACCTTAAAACAGGCCCTTGTTCCCTTTACTGTGTGGTGCTAATTAGAGTTCTGATGCATTCATTTGCTTTGAATTTATACAAGTACTCAATTCAGCAGAAGATCTATTCAAAGACAATGCAAAAATGAGTCACACTTGTTTACACATATATGATATCAAAAAATATTGAACATGTATTTAAAAGCCATCATAGACTGCCATAGCTCAGATCTGAACCAATACTTTCCCCCATATTTCTCAGTACAGTTCCTTATCCAGAGGAAATTCTAAAATTTTACTAGTTTTTCAATCTGCTTTCCATTTCATAGAAGCATAGGCATACGCATATTTGTGCTTGAAACAAGGTGCAAATTCATGGTCCCCTGTGACAGGCAATTGCAAAATTATTAGACAAACTGCATGTATTTGTTTATAATTTAGCTCATGAGGAGTTCATTATAAGTAAAATAATTTTAATTACAAATTAAAATATAAAACTGAAAAATTTTATGTCAACTAACTTCAATGTCTCTAAAAATGCTATACTAAATATTTGTACCCACTGCATGTCAAGACGGCCAGAAATTGCCTGAAATCTTGCTGTGCTCTTTCACTGCCATCTGCTGGCGGACAGGTGCTATTACTTCTATCGAAAAAGCCGAAGAAATTGATGAATATTCAGATGAACTCCATAATTGCCAATCGTTTTGAAACCTATAAAGAGTAAATTGTAATGTGTAAATGTTGTTCTATACTGAGTGATTCGAGAGAACATAAGATGTGAATACCATTATTAAATTACCAAGAGATTTAATTTGATACGATCAATGCAACTGTAACATATACAGTATAGTTATTTACATTTCTGTGGTATCAGCCGATCTACAACCACATGTAATCATTCATTCCAGTAAAGTAATCAAGATCCAAAATCTGCCCATCGAGGCAAAGTAAGATATTTAGGGTTAAATTAACTCAGATTATTTAAAAATATTAAACTATGCAAAGATGCTCAACAAATGAACTATTGAGGTTAGGTTTAATATTTTCCTAATATTTTACTAACTTAAATAAATAAAGGGATAAAACACATAGCTCAGGTTTTCCTGAAAAATGGGGAAGTGGTAATTAAGTGACACGTTAATAGTGAATCGTGCAAGGAAATCAAAAACATTTGTAAATCGTAGCAAAACAAGCAATAGTGGTGGATGTTGTAGATGCGGAGGAGCATGGGCATAGGCAACGACTAAATTGTACAGAAAATAAGGAAAAAAAGAAATTGGTCTTTATTACACATTGATATCTTAGCCACATCACTCTTGGCAATAGTGTTGCAATTCTGTGGCTACTTTATAGATGAAATGGTGAAGTGCTATGTGAAAAATCTTTTGCTGTTCTGGGAAATACTGCCCCCATGTGGTGACAACGAAGTGTTTCAGTCTTTATCCAGTCAATGCTTTTTGCAGTGACTGTAAAATCACGAGAAAAGTAATGATAATCATATCTCCATCAATGAATATTGAAATTGTGTTTTAAATAGTTGTGAAATCAAAAAAAAAAATGCATTCAAGCCCATAGAGCTGTGGACCAACAATGTAGGAACATAGTTATAGACCATAAATGCTTACCTGTAGAAGACGCTATGCTATCTGCCATCTTTTCTGTTCTCTCTTACACAGCGATGTGTTACGGAAGCTGTTTTTCACAGGGTCTGCTTTTGCACAGGCCTTTCAAAGTAGACACAAAAACATGTTAGAGCTTTACAGAATTATCTGAATCCCTCTGATTAAACAGAGAGGATTTTTTTTTTCAATTAGCAAAATCCTTGGACTGGAGACCCTGTTGTCAATAGGCCTGGGACTGGGTTTTGTGATTAACACTATTCCATTTAAATAGCATCACTGTGACATGGAAGACATGCAATCGTCTCAGAACACAGAGTGCACCCAAAAGCAACTTGGCTTCTAAGCAAGAACACTTTTAACAATGCATGTCTCTCCAGGAGGGAAAGTGCATCTTCAATCTCCACAGTGACAGTAATGCTATGACTCGCATGGGCTACATGTGAAAGGATCTCTCTCTGAGAAACTATGACTAGTTACACCCAAAACTCAAAACTAACAATGTGAAAATATAATAGTGACTATATAAATGAAATCAATAATAGCAGAACAATCTAAAATGATAAAATATGTACATGCACATATGAATAATGTAGTGCACATTTCTTGCATTTAATTAATTGAATGTTGTTATTAGTTTCATAATGGTGTATATTACTTTTGGGAATGTAACTAAATGCAGTATTATAAATGGGCGGAGATCCTCCAAAGGCCAAAAGTCCCCAAGTCATCAGTCCACAGACAACATACTAGTTCAAGTGATGGGAGAAAAGAACATTCTCTTTCAATTCTATGGTTTTACATACGTATTAGGACATAAATAACCCTCATCTAATCCTCACTGAGTCTTCACAGTAAATAAACCTAACCTCATACGACTCATATCACACACAAATTTAACTTTTTCATTAATTATGCAACCAAAAATGAGCCAAAATGCAAGATATCCTTTCATCCGAAACTATAACTGATACAATATATGTTTTCTTGATCACAGAAAGGAACTATTGCTTTAACATCATAGTATTTTTTTTAGTTTGGGTATAATCATTTAAAAATATGATTTTAATTACACAGGGGCTTTATTTTGTGGTACCTGGATAACAAACGTTAGTTCCACACAATGACCACAATATTGGCCACATAATAGAATACAGTGAGCACCATAATTCATTGGTGCTGTACTCTAGCACTTTGAAAGGATACAATAACAATGAGGTTGAAGTGCAGTGTCAGCTTTAATTTGAGGGTATTTACTTCCATATCGAATGAACCATTTTGTTTCCCCTGACAAAGTTTCCTATTGAACTCTATGGAAAAATAAGTCGGGAGAAGAAATCCTTGAAGTTATCCATCCATATCTACTGCATATCTGGCAGCAGAGTGATGGTTTAAGGCTTGTTTGATACGTCATACACGTGCTAACTTAGAGCCATTTAGCCAACCATGTGTTCCATACTGCTCCAGTGTAATCTACAGCTAAATCTAGTCCCACCCCCAAATTCCCACAGAAATCCAATCAAATGCAGAGAGGTTAAAGTATCGCTTGGAGTACCAGAAAATAATATATCAAGAGTCTTTGTATTCTTGGGTCAAAGACATGAGGAAGTCATGGCATGCAAAGGATATGCGACCAAATATTTCAAATGATTACTTTATTCTACATTATGTTAAACTGTCCAATATTTGTTGACGCCCGAGGGGGCCATTTACGAGAGGTTCAATAATTTCTAAACGGTTCATCTGATATGGATGAAAATACCCTCAAATTAAAGCTAACAGTCTGCACTTCAACCTCATTGTCATCGTACCCTCACAAGCCCAAAGTGCTAGAGTACAGAACCAAAATAACAAAAAAATGTGTCACTGTCCAATGAATTATGGTGCTCACTGTATTTTTCCATATTCTTCTAATTTACATGTTGGTTTTCAAGACCTTAGTCTTTAGAGAGATGAATTGTACAGCTGGCTTTGAATTAACTTGTCATACAATAAGTGAAATTATTCCGAAATGGATTCCTTGTGTGAATCCAGATTGGGTAACCGTCAACCAGTTGCCAAGGAAAATAGAAGAATCAGAGACTCTGTAAAGTGGCCTGGTTAGTTTAATCAAATTACTAATAATATAACATATGAGACAATGTAAATTAATCCAAGCCAGGAAAAAAATATTGTGAAGGTGTTGGTGCCGACTGCCTGACACCGATCTAAGGTTAAGGTTTGAGACATTTCTTAATTCTCAGAGCACAGAATAATTATAGATTTTTGATTTATTTCTGCAAGACAGTGTTGTTTTATTACCTTAGTGTTCAGGTGCTGGGTTGGCCACTATATCATGTGGTGAAAAAACTAAGGAAGATACTCAGCTTACTGCCTTTCACTCACTCTTAGAACTTAAAGAAATTATCTACCAAACAAGGACCAGACAGCAAAAAGACAGGAAACAAAAAGAAAGACGAGAAGCCATCCCAGATGTTACAAATTAAACCTTTCACAGTCACCAAGTCAGGGGGGAAAAATTATCTTCCCTAGGTCTGAGAGGTAGGGCTTTTATAGAGCCCAGTAATTAGGCAATTGGTATCAGCTGCCCTGATTTGCAGTGAGCTACAGCTGCTACCCTGTGTGAGTGGGCCTGGTCCTGCAGCTCTTCACTGAAACACCTGAGGTGCTGAATGAACAACGATCAGATACAGGAGCAGAGAGAGAGGCTGCTCCTGTCATCCTTCTGGCACCCCAGAATGTATTTTAAATTATTAAATTACCTCAGAACACACACACACACACACACACACACACACACACACACACACACACACAGGTTCTGAGGTAATTTAGGGCAGAGTGGAATACAGTGAATATATATAAAAGTTTTGTTAGCTTAGCTCTACTTCGGTGCACAGTGTGGATTACAGTGAGGGAAAAATAGCCGCTGCTGCATTAATTAAAATAGAGGAATCCATGAACATTCAGCTGCAGTACTTTCTACAGTAGCTGAAGTTGGTAGAGTGGAAACACGAGGGCATAGAACAACTGATACTTGTGAGATAAATGGGGGAAAAGAACAACCTCATTAAAAAATGTCTAACCCCATGTTTATCTGTGCTTGAGCATCCGTGGTTGAGCATGTACCATCAGACTGTGAATACGATTGTGTCAAAATACTATGCTATTCATTTAGGTACCTTGAGTAGTTTGTAGCTTGAGAGCTCTCCTGGTCTTCATGGATGAAAGCCTGCATGTAAACTCTGAGGAAACGGGAGGATAATGTTTTTTTTTTTAGGTGATTTATTAGGTCAGCTGACAATTCTTCCTCGCCACTGTCTCTCCTTTCATCACAGTATAGGATCTACTCCGATAAAAGGAAACAGGAGCTTGTTTCCTATAAAAGTTCTAATCCCTCAGTCCTTACGTCTCTTAGAGTCCAGTACTTTCAAACACCGGTGCAGGGCTACACCCTGTGTGTTTGCTGTAACTGGCCCGTGAATTAGGCATGCAAATGGGTTTCCAGACTGGATGTAACATAATTAAGTACAGAATTCCCTGTTAGTTCTTTGCAACGTACATACAAACCCCAATTCCAAAAAAGTTGAGACAGTGTGAAATGATTTTCAAATCCTTTTTGACCTGTATTCAGTTGAAAACAGTAAAAACGCAAGATATTTAATGTCTTAACTAATCAACTTTATTGTTTTTGTACTTCATCTTCTCGGCAGTCCGGGGTCTCTGTTGTCGTATTTTGCGCTTCATAATGTGCGAAAATGGGAGACAGGTCTGGACTCCAGGCAGGCCAGTCTAGCACCCGCACTCTCTTGACTACGAAGCCACGCTGTTGTAACACGTGCAGAATGTGGCTTGGCATTGTCTTGCTGAAATAAGCAGGGATGTCCCTGAAAAAGACGTTGTCTAGATGGCAGCATATGTTGCTCCAAAATGCATACCTTCAGCATTAATGGTGCTTTCACAGATGTGCAAGTTACCCATGACACGGGCACTAATACACCTCCATACCATGACAAACGCTGGCTTTTGAATCTTGCGTTGGTAAAAATCGGCGGCGTTCAGCATTCAATATTGGTTTTTGGCCTTGTCCTTTATGCACAGAGATTTCTCCAGATTATCTGAATCTTTTAATAATATTATGGACTGTAGATGGTGAAATCCGTAAATTCCTTGCAATCGTGCATTGAGAAACATTGTTCTTAAACTGTTGGACTATTCACTCACGCAGTTTTTCGCAATGTGGCAAACCTTGACCCATCCTTGCTCGTAAACGCCTGAGCCTTCGTGGATGCTCCTTTTATACCCAGTCATGATAGCAATACCTGTTACCTATTCACCTGTGGAATGTTTGTTCTTCATCACTACACATAGAACTTCCTGGGGTTAGTTTACACTACATCTGGCACACAGGGGAGTCCAACAAGCGTTGCACATAGCCACTGATCCATGTAATATTAGAAGGACCTCGAGCTGATGGACAGAATGGCTTTCTCCGGAAGCGAAAGGTCGTTACACATAGTCATCACATAAGCACAACACTAGCAGCACTTTGGCGTGTGGTTGTTTTTGGGGGTTGTTGCTGCTGCCCTCACCGCCATACCATGCTTGTTCGCGTTGATTGGCGGGAGGGTTTTTGAACAGAACCATACCGCCAAACCTAAAATTTATTGTTTTAAGAATGTTAATAAAGCTTACTTGAACAACAGTGGTCCTGACTGAAATCGAGCGTAGCGTTAGTTCAGGCAGGCCACGAGAGTGAAACCCGGCCATAGGTGAATCAGCTGACAGCTCAGCTGAGTAGTGACGATTCACGTATCAATCCATTCAAGTAGCAAGGCGGTCTATTTAACCCGCCTCGCCCTAACATGGTGGATCCTCTGATGCACGCCCGCTGCACACAAAACCCCCCCCCCTCCACCCCAGCTCCATCCTCTTCAGTTCCCCTTTGCGCACTGACACTTAGCCTATATCGCTCCTGCATAGCTCACTAATATGTTTGAGTGCCTACTGATTTCTTTCCTCTCTCCTTCCCTCCTCAGCAACCGCCAGAGCGGTAGCTATAGATCAACAAACATCTTTCTCCAGAAGCAGCCGGTCAGCTCCAGCTCCACGCCATCCCCAGCTGATGATGCCACCTGCTGGCCTTCAATCCGCCTTCCACCACCGGCTCATTATATATTGACATTTTCATATGTTCTGTCTTGCATTTTTCTATTCTGTAATCAGCTATTCAGTTAACCGGTGCCAGTCAGCGGCGGATGGACTCCCCCCTCAGAGTCAGGTTCTGCCCAAGGTTTCTTCCTGCTAACAGCAGGGAGTTTTTCCTTGCCACTGTCGCCCTAGGCATGCTCTACGGGGGTTCAGGCCCGGTTCCTTGTAAATTGTTGTGATAATGACACTTAAAAGTGCCATATACATACAACTGATTGAATGTAATCTGTAAAAAAACATTCTCAGTGCTGCCGGTTCTGTTCTAAGTGCAAACCTACTGGGGGGTTGTTGCTGCTGCCCTCACCGCCATACCATGCTTGCTCGCGTTGATTGGCGGGAGGGTTTTTGAACAGAACCATACCGCCAAACCTAAAATGTATTGTTTTAAGAATGTTAATAAAGCTTACTTGAACAACAGTGGTCCTGACTGAACTGGTATTCAGCTTCGTTATATGACACTCAGGTTGAGGATCTACTTGCCTAGCTGACATCTCCAGTTGGATGTATGTTCACCAGCTCAAAGCTTGACCTTGATAAAACGAGCTGCTCTTTTCCCCTGGCAAACCTCAGCATCTCCACTGACACAACACCACAGTGACTCCTGCACACACCTCCAGGGATATTGGTGTGACTCTAGCCAGCTGGTTTACACAGCCCACATTGCTGCCATAACACGATTCTGCAGGCTTTATAACATTCACCGAATCCGACCGTTCCTCACCAGAGATGCTGTGCAGCTCCTGGTTCAAGCTCTTGTCATCTCCCAACTGGACTACTGCAACTCCCTCCTGGCCAGGCTTCCGCAGCACTCTCACAAGCTCCTTCAGCTCATCCAGAATGCCACAGCCCGCTTGGTTTTCAACCTCCCCAAATTTTCCCATGTCTCCCCCCTCCTGTGTTCCCTGCGTTGGTGTACAAGGCTGCTAAAGGAGCTGCACCCCCATACCTTTAGGCCATGGTCCAGCACTGGCTCTCCTCTCCCTGTGACAATCTGGTCATTGTGCCTCCCGGCCTCAACTCTTCTCTCCCCAATGGTGTAACGACCTGTGCATCTCAGTCAGGACAGCAGAGTCGCTCCCCACCTTCCAGCGTAACCTGAAGACCCATTTACTCAGGAAATACTGTAGCTCTCCTCTCCTTCTCCACCCTGATTCCCATTGCCCTCTTCCACATATTTTCCTATCTATCCTCTAAAAAAACCTCTCTACCTTACCTTCCACATGTTACTCCTTGTGACAACGGATTATCTATCGCGGGTGTGTTATGGCCCAACCATTACACTCTCATTAATTGCTACGTTTCAACTCTATGATGTTGCACTTCCGAAATGTTGCGAGAGCGGTTCGGTTCCGTTTTTGTTTGTTTCTCGTCAATCCTCCCTTGCAGAGCACCTTTTAAGTTTGCTTGTGTTGCACCTTTGAATGAACGCAACGCACAGTCCACTCTAGCTTTGGCAACTTTATTAACTCCCCCGGTACAAGTCTTTCTTTCTCTTACTTTTTAGATTTACAAAACATTCAGGGCATCTAACACAGTAGGCTACATTTGCTTTTTCTTGATCACATCCCTCTTTTTTCCCCTTCTTCTTCCGTTCTGCCTGCTACTGACCTAGTATGTCATATCTTTTTCTCAAATACATTACAGCATCCCTACTTCTACCATGCAAGGATACTAATACAAACAAATGTATATATGCATAATCTGTTTTTTTTTTTTTTTTTAATGCAAATACTTATATATAGATGTACATAGATGTAAATATTATTTTTCACATTACTTTTTCCAGGTCACAACACTTGCTGCGCGTAACAAATTGCGTCACAAGATAGCTCCCTCGAGGGAAGACAGCAAGGGAAGGGAGTGTGTTAAATTGGATTCAAATGCAGCCCTGGAAGTAAAATAGTCATGTAAAATAAATGGAGGCTCTTAGTTTCAAATTCAGTCATACATGAATACCTAAATCTATTTTAATGCTCCTTCAACAGGGGCTGCGTTCGGATCTGAATTTTACGATTTCTTCCTGTCATTCCTTTTCCTTGCTGCAAGGGGGAATCCCCAAAATGCCAGGATGAAATATGGCAGCCACAACAAGTGGGATTCGGTTCCAATTTAAGAAAGGGGAGGGAGTAATTATATTCCCTCACTCCCTCGTTTATCCTCCCTTCCACCAAGGGTATAAAATGCAAGCTTCCAGCAAGAAGGGAATCCCAAAATGCAATGCTCCACACGGAAAAAATGGGTGGTCACCAAAGAACTATGTGGCGGTCACGTTTCAACTCTATGGTGTTGCACTTTCTATGTTGCGAGGGCGGTTCGGTTCCATTTTTGTTTGTTTCTCATCAATCCTCCCTTGCAGAGCACCTGTTAAATTTTCTTGCTGCACATAGCAAATTACTTCACAAGTTAGCTCCCTAGAGCGAAGTGAGTGGAATGTGTTAAATTGGATCCAAATGCAGCCAGGGTTTCTGCTAACCTTCCTTTGGCCACACACAGCCTTCATGTTACACTAATAGCTCCCTCTGTTGGTAGGAGGTTGGTATCAATATAATCCCAAGGTTTCTCTCTCACAAATGACAGTCCTTTGATTGCATTGCCTGGTGTGATATTTTGTCTTTGCAATATAATATATGTAACCAATCAGGCGCTCATTTGTCAACTATCACTCTTAATTTGAGTGACTGCAGGAGGCCTGAATGTAGTCCCTGGGGCTTTGACATTTGCTGTTTGTTATTTTGATTGAAATTAGCTGGAAGCCTCTGAGTAATAAGCAATGGTGCGATCATCGCAATATGGGGCAATCTTGTACCCTAGGAAAAAAAGACATTTCCTTTCACATGAATACAGACACCAGGCTTAAATACACAGTAAAAATGTTTGTTGTTAAATCACCTCGGATAGATAGAGCACATTTTATCCATTGTTAGCTTACATTAACTAGTTTAGAGCTGAATTAATACAAAAATTTTACTGTGAATTATTCATCGTCCTCAGTACAAGCGATGTGTCCATTGGGGCCTTGTTATCACTGGACTCTGTAGTCCTCTGTACAAATTGGACACGCATGCCTGAGACTGCAGAAGTGCAGCCATCCCAGTGATCTTTATTTTAGGCCTTGATCAAAGATGATGTTAAAAGAGATGAGTGGACTGGGCTGCTGGGTGGCTCATCATGTTAAGGCACTGTTCCACTGTGTGTGTATGGGCCCCATGGTCTGGTATCTGTTCCAGTGTGTGTATGGGCCCCATGGTCTGGTATCTGTTCCAGTGTGTGTATGGGCCCCATGGTCTGGTATCTGTTACAGTGTGTGTATGGGCCCCATGGTCTGGTATCTGTTACAGTGTGTGTATGGGCCCCATGGTCAGGTATCTGTTACAGTGTGTGTATGGGCCCCATGGTCAGGTATCTGTTCCAGTGTGTGTATGGGCCCCTTGGTCTGGTATCTGTTCCAGTGTGTGTATGGGCCCCATGGTCAGGTATCTGTTAAAGGGGACATGAAGCACTCGGTAAAGTGGCTCTGGTTCGTTAGCTTTTTACCTTAAATTAGATACGACCGTGCGTTCAAATCTCAAACCGACCCGTATTTGCTGGAAAAAGAAGATGAAATTCGCTTTTTTTCCTACTAGGGCGCAGCCATCTTGGACCAACTGCGGTCGTGACGTCACTAGGTTGGTCGGTCTCTGCTGCTCAATGTATTCCTTTGCGAAAATAGTTGACTTTCAGTGAGCTCAACGATGTATCGTGAGGAAAAAATAAAACAAAAAACGCACAGACGGTCTTTTTCTATTGCCCCAAGATGCTCAAATAAGTATTACCGAACAAAACTTAATTTAAAACTTAATTTCCACGAACTGCTTCTGACCCGTTCTGACCATAGCCTACTGCTGTGTCCTGACGAGCTGGCAACTGCAGCGCCGCTGCATTGCCTTGATAAACGGTTTGCGAGCTAAAGTCGTGTCTAGCTAATATTGCCTATATAAAATAAGTGTTTTTTATATGATGCTTGTGATGCTTGGTCGCGGTAGGTATATATTTGCAGGCTGTTAACGAATATATCAAGGCAATGCAGCGGCGCTGCAGTTGCCAGCTCGTCAGGCCACAGCATTAGCTAATATGGTCAGAAGCAGTTCGTGGAAATTTAGTTTTAAATTAAGTTTTGTTTGGTAATACTCATTTGAGCATCTTGGGGCAATAGAAAAAGACAGTCTGTGTGTTTTATGTTTTATTTTTTCCTCACGATACATCATTGAGCTCACTGAAAGTCAGCTATTTTCCCATAGGAATACATTGAGCAGCAGAGACCGACCAACCTAGTGATGTCACGACTGCAGTTGGTCCAAGATGGCTGCGCCCTAGTGGAAAAAAAGCTAATTTCAACTTCTTTTTCCAGCAAATACGGGTCGGTTTGAGATTTGAACGCACGGTCATATCTAATTTAAGGTAAAAAGCTAACGAACCAGAGCCACTTTACCGAGTGCTTCATGTCCCCTTTAAGGCTCTGGTACAGTGTGTGCATGGGCCCCATGGTCAGGTATCTGTTAAGGCACTGTTAGTGTGTGTGGATGGGCCCCACAGTATGGTATCTGTTAAGGCACTGCTACAGTGTGTGTATGGGCCCCATGGTCAGGTATCTGTTAAGGCACTGTTAGTGTGTGTGGATGGGCCCCACAGTCTGGTATCTGTTAAGGCACTGTTACAGTGTGCGGCTGGGCCCCGTGGTCTGATACCTGCAGTGTGAAGGCACTATTACAGTGTGTGGACGGGCCCCATGGTCTGGTATCTGTTACAGTGTGTGTATGGGCCCCATGGTCAGGTATCTGTTAAGGCACTGTTAGTGTGTGTGGATGGGCCCCACAGTCTGGTATCTGTTAAGGCACTGTTACAGTGTGCGGCTGGGCCCCGTGGTCTGATACCTGCAGTGTGAAGGCACTGTTACAGTGTGTGGACGGGCCCCATGGTCTGGTATCTGTTAAGACACTGTTACAGTGTGTGGACAGGCCCCATGGTCTGGTATCTGTTAAGGCAGTGTTACAGTGTGTGGTTGGGCCCCATGATTTGGTATCTGCAGTGTGAAGGCACTGTTACAGTGTGTGGTTGGGCCCCATTGTTTGGTGTTAAATCCGGACTGAGGCAGTGGCCAGTAGTGTCCGACAGCACCACAGGGAAGGCTGGCATTATTGGCTTTCTCATTGACCAGGGAACAGAGCAGCGGCATAACTGCAATAGATGCAGACAATGAGTTCCAGAGCCATGTGCGCCACCAGGCCCCCACACCCAAAGTTGTCAAATTTAATGCCGAATGGTACTGTGAATTCTTCATGTGAAGATGACATAAATCTGTGATTAACACTTTTGCCATTATTCATCTGGGGGATTCTGGGATATCCAAATTCTACCGGTTTTGTGATTGACATATGACTGAAGCATCCTGACCATATATCCCGACATACTTCGTCCATCGGACGTAGTCAGTGGTCATCATGGTATACAAACACAAAAGCGGGTGTAAAAAACGGAAGCAAAAAGGCTACCAATTGGGAGAAAAACGTGAAAAATCTGAAACAAATAAATAAATAAAAATATATATAAATCATGTGATTTCACAAGTGTCCTAGAAACATGCTTGTAGGTGGAGCCGGTTTGTAGACAGTGGAGTCTGCTGTCTCAGTATGTCTCCTTGGCCTTTCTGCAGCCTTCATGTTTCAGACTGTGGTTTGGTTTCTGTGTTAGTATCACAGCTACTGTTCCTGTGACAGGGAAGTGACGAGGTAACTGCATGGGGACCATCATGGTTCTAAGAAATATAAAGATGCACACTATGCAACATGTCCTGCCTTGGTGCATTTCTACTGCACAGCATGACCAAGGTTTAACTCTTCAACAGATCCCATTTGATTGTAACCTGCATGAACTCTGTTCGACGAAACAATTCCTCACAAGTTGGAAATCTCACATATACACATGAGAGGTACCAAAAAAAGCACGGGTCTGACAGCATGGGATCGCAAGTGGTGGCAGGGGGGACACTCCACCCCCTCCCGGCAATATTGGGAACACAAAAAATGGTCCCTCCCAATATTATCATGTTTTATTGGGTCCCTCCATCCAAAAAAGATTATCCTAAAGAAAATGCTTGTTGTCCCCCCAAAAATTGAAATGAGATCTACTTCCTTGTCAGGGTGTATCAGAGCCTGCATCCCTGTGAAAGAATGCAAGTCCCTGCATCAATCAGTATACCCCTGCCTCTCAGGTCATGTGTCCAGATGCTCATGACTTTGGCTCCAAATAAAAAATGCGGCAAAGCGCCAGAGAGCGCAAGTTGAGTTTAGTGCCTTATTATTAATTGTCCTATATTTCACATCAAAGTCGTGCATGCCAATAACCCTGCTCTGTCCCCTAAATACTAAATTATTATTATTAAAGTGTGATTGACGTGCCTGGTTATTAATTATAATCCTGTGCACATATGCAGGGTGATTGCTCAGAATAACTGCCTTTGTGTGCCAAACTGGCTACACGCAGAAGCTAATTTGCTCTGACACACTATCAAAGCGGTCTCATCTACGGTTCCCGCAGTACGCTCTCTATAGGCGGCACGTTCGTTTAAAAACTGGCCACGCTGGAGAAGGTTGCGGCTGCCTTCAGAGACAATGAACCCGAGTCACAGTGCAATTTCTTGGCTGCTGTTAAGATTCACATCAGAAATCCATCATGGCATTTAAAAACTGAGTGATTTCCTGGTGGATCCTAAATATCCACTCGCCATTAGTGCTCTAAAAGTAGCCTACAGGCATGGCCAATCAAATTATTAAAAACAAACTTTGTTTCTCTAATGAACACATATGATACCCCAATTCCAAAAAAGTTGGGACAGTATGTAAAATGCACATAAAAGCAGAAAGCAGTGATATGTGAATTATCTTTTACATATATTTAATTGAAAACATTACAAAGAAAGGATATTTAATGTTTTACCTTATCAACTTAATAGATTTTTGTAAAAACAACACGTTCCAAAAAAGTTGGGACAGGGGCCAAAAAAAAGACTGGGAAGTTAAAAGAAACACCTGTTTGGAACATTCCACAGGTAAACAGGTGATGCTATCATGACTGGATATAAAAGGATATCAAAAGACTCATGATACTTTATTTTCAGGTACTCTTACAAGTAATACTATAACCTCTCTGCATTTGAATGGATCTCTATGGGAATTGGGGGGTGGGACTAGATTAAGCTGTAAATTACACAAGAATAGTATGGAACTCATGGTTGGCTAAATGGCTGTAAGTCATCAAGGGTCTGAGGTATCAAATGAGTCTCAAACCATCACTCTGCTGCCAGGTATGCAGTAGATATGGATGGATTATTTGAAGGGTTGTTTCTCCTGATTTATTTTTCCATAGAGTTCAATAGGAAAATTAGTCAGGAGAAACAACCTTTAAAGTGATCAATATCTACTTTTTTTTGCCCCGTCCCAACTTTTTTGGAACATGTTGCAGGCATCAAATTCGGAATTAGCGTATATTTACAAAAATCAATAAAGTTGATATGGTAAAACAGTAAATATATTTTCTTTGTACTGTTTTCAATTAAATATACTATGTAAAAGAGAATTTACAAATCACTGCTTTCTGCTTTTATGTGCATTTTACATACTGTCCAAATGTTTTTGATAATAGATGGCAGTATGTAATTAAAGGGTGTATACTCTTTTATAAATGGCCATTCCTTCTTCAATTTTTAGTCCAATCGATGCACGTCCTTTTGTTTAACATGTTTAGTTCTCTAAAGTACTAACATCTTCAAACAGAAAAATTGATTGAGCTAATTCTCTTTTTTGATTATTTATTTATGTGTGTGTGTGTGTGTGTGTGTGTGTGTGTGTGTGTGTGTGTGTGTGTGTGTGTGTGTGTGTGTGTGTGTGTGTGTGTGTGTGTGTGTGTGTGTGTGTGTGTGTGTGTGTGTGTGTGTGTGTTTAAAACCACTTCTAAAACCACACCGATAATTCCGAGCTAAAAAGCGAAATACTTTAGTCCACATTCAAAAAACCAACTAAATCTTCTTAAGGACATGCTATACAGTAAATGCATATCATGATTCCCATAGTTATGACTGGCTGATGACAATTAATTGAAATGCACCACCAGACCCATAGAAATGAGCACATTACCCAACAAACACTGACATGATGTTTTCTCTGGCTGACATGGGAATACAATCCAAATGGCCTTTTATGACTTGCAACTTACACACTGTACTCTGTTGGATAATAGCTCTCAATAGCGCTGTACTGCAAAAACAAACAAACAAAAGCAATTATCATAATGGGAATTATAAACTTGAATTCAAGCAATAACTGTTTTTCCAGTTTTTAACATCTTACCAAGCAAGATTATTTTGCTTCATTATTATATTAATTTAATCAAGCATGTTTCATAACTCACAGCAGGTAATTTTGCTTATTTAAGCTATTTTTCTTAAATAAGATAATCTTTTAAATTTCGTAAACATGTTCTTATTTTTAAAGTGTGTCTAAACATACACTTTGCCTGGACAAGTAAAAATGTATAAAGCACCAGAACAGCAGTAACTCACTGTGATTTTTATCATTTCAAACCTTTGATGGTTTCGTAATACACTTAACAAATGCAAATAAAATGAAGCTTACATTGCACGCCATTGCATTGACTTTTACTGTCCCGTGAAAGGGGGATAGCATTTCAGTAAAATGAAAGAGATGCTATGAATGTGAAACTCATATCAGACAGATTAATAAAGAGCTTGCATAGAGGGGGTGGGATGGTGTAATTCACAAGGTGATAAATCATGTTAAAAGCATATAGTTTAAAACAGACCTGATTCTTGGATTGTGGTGCTGTCGCTAGTGGAAACCCACGGTTTACCCCAACTGGAGAAACTGAATCCCCATAATACATCCATCCAAAACCAAAACCAAGATAATGAGGACAAGCATTTTAAGCCCTCCCAAGATTCCAGTTAAAAAGCTGCAAAGTGCCAGACGCAAGCAATAATCACCAAAATATGAAAAACCTGAGTGCAATTCATAATTCTGTCCAACAGGGGGCACTTACACTCCATTGGTGTGCATGGTGTATCGGCAGGCTATAACTTTGCCAGCTTTTGATCATGTACACTAGTGCTGACTTCACACAGTACTCTCCAGAGTGATGACGGATTTAATGCGTCTAAAAAGCTCCATATTTAATGATTGTATTTCGATCATCTATCATCATGGCAACATCATTATTATCAGCATCACAATTTGTATTGCTGTTTTCACATGGACACGGTATCACTACGCCTCCCTCTACAGCCGTTTTCATTTGCTTCCCATCGGCATTTCAAGAAAAGATCCCTTATAATGTTGGCCTTCATTTTCATTGGTGTTCAAATCAGTGCAAATACTATGGGAAGCTCTCGTCCCTCTCCATCCAATAGCTGTCTGTTTTCGGGAGTCAAGCCTTTCAGAGAGAAAACTTTACAAGTCACCTTTAAGTCACCATGCAGAACATATGACAGAATGCACACACAAACACACACATGTACACATACACACGTACCCACATGCACATGTACACACACACACACACACACACACACATACCCACATGCACATGGACACACACATACCAAATACACATGTACACACAAACACATACCCACATACACATGTACACACACACACACACACACACACACACACACACACACACACACATATGTACCCACATGCACATGTACACAAAGACACACACACACACATATACACACACACGCACGCACGCACACACACACACACGCACACCCACTTGACGAGGCGTTTCTGGAAAGCCACTCTCCATGATGAGAACGCAGTGGGAGATGGCTGTAATTGGGATAGAGCCGAGAAAGGACCTGTCAAAGGATACCATGTCTCTGAGATGGCAGTGGCTCCTAAATGACTCTTTTAATGGAGTATAAAAGACTTAAAAGATGAAATTGAGGCTCTTTGAAGCAACTCATTTCAATTTGTCAGCATGACGATTCATTTGGCGCACAAGCCCTAGCTCTGTAATTTCCCATTCTCCCTGGTATCTGGGTGAACATAAGTGGAGACACCTTGCTCTGGTCT
Organism: Synaphobranchus kaupii; assembly: GCA_029718625.1. NCBI lineage: Eukaryota > Metazoa > Chordata > Actinopteri > Anguilliformes > Synaphobranchidae > Synaphobranchus > Synaphobranchus kaupii. The sequence continues at coordinate 61,483,054 of CM056380.1, forward strand.
TTACCTTCATATTCATCTCCCTGTAGAGCTGCCAGCGCTTTAAGCTCCCCCGTCAAACATTATTGTTCGCTTTCATTATGCATGTATGTACATTTCAAATAAAATAAAACACGTCCGCAATTTGAGAGGCCGGCCAGTTCCGCTAAATGGAGTTCAAATTGCCTGAAATAAGGGAAGGAGTGTGAGAAAGACAGAAGGGGAAGAAAGGAAAGATGGAGATTTTTCATCCCTGGAGAGAACGACTAACAGCTATGTCGGCAGAAACCCGCGCAATCTCATCTAACTATTCAAAAGAAGCGGGTGCCTAATTTGCTGGTGCAGTTTGTCCTTCATTGTCTCTCCCTCCCTCCCTCCCTCCCTCCCTCGCTCTCTCTCTCTCTCTCTTGCTCTCTCTCTCTCTCTCTTACTCCCTCTCTCTCCCTCTCCTCCTCTCATTCCACCTCTCTCTAAATGCAAAGATGAGCCCAGGGGCAGAGGGAAGATCCTGGTCAATCACACCGAGAGAGATCTGCATATTCAGTGGGTCATAAATCTTCTATTACCTGCTCTGCTGAGTTCTGACCCTTATTTCTCTGGGATGAGGGGTCTTGGGTGGGCAAGGGCATGCTCGCCCCCTAGCTCCCTATCCCAGCCGGTAGACCTCTCCCCACGATGTGACCTCTCCGGGGGGTGTGTCCTCTCCGGGGTGTTCACCAAGGAGCCGGCGCTCAGCCTCCGAGCTTCACGGTCCCGGTTCCAGTGGCAGGCTGTTGGTAAAACTGCAGGCCCCGGCGTTTAAAGCACTTCCTCCGTAGAGAACAAAACAGCAGGCTCTCAACCAATCATGTAAACGGCCTGGCCCTGTGTATGTGTGTGTGCGGAGCCCACCCCCCCCTCCCTCCAGCTAGGTCCACGGCTCTGTCCGCGCCGTAGCTCCGCCCGCTCGTCAGCGCGCAGTTATGGGCGAGTGGAAGTAATCTACGCTTCTGATGAGAGCGCTGAGCTGGGGTTTGCTCCAGGGTTGACCCCCGTGACCCTGTTTATGGTGCGAGCCTCGGAGAAGGCGGCTCACCGCTTTAGCTCTCCTCCGGGGATACCCATCTCTCTCTGCCCCCCGGCCCAGCCCCTACCATCCTCATTACAGACGCCGCACAACACACTCCCCTCCTTATCTCCAACCAGATCACTCACACACTGCCTGTTGTGTGTTATAAAGCACAGCAAGAATCCTGGGCCCAGAGACAGAGAGAGCTCTCAATCACAAACTAAATTCACCCTCATCTACAGTACTGCAGTGGCAGTATGTGTAAGCCTGTTTTGCTGATAAAATATGTGATGGTACAGCGACAGATGTCACTGGAGATATGATGTCACACTGCTGTCAGTAGTGGCCGACTTGAGCATGCGCATCAACATACAAAACAGCTGTTTTCAAAAACTAGGCCTCAAGCTACAATTCAACCGTACAATTCAGTCATATTTGAAACCCAGTCAATTGTATTTGAGTCCTCATACCTCATGATAGATTATCATATTTACCCTCTGAAATAATGTACAAATGAATAAATAAGTGTTCTCCAATTTTACTTTAATTATGCAAAAACACAAATCAATGTTTTGGTCATGCACTTTGTGTTTGCATGGTGGCTGCTTTGGCCATACTTCTGCAGTGCATATGTATAGACTGGCGGTTAGGGAGGTAACGTGTTAAAATGTTGTACTGAGCAGCATGCGTTTGACACAACAGAGGGGTATTTCACAAAGCAGGATTACTGAGATAGCTGGGTAACTGCATTGAATAAAATCTGGAACAACTCTTTTTACTTCAGTCCATGTTCCAGATTTGGGATGGTTCCGGGTTTTACTCAGTGCAGTTATCCAGCTAACTCAGTAATCCGGCTTTGTGAAATACCCCCCAGGTGTATGAAATCAGGGCTCTGCTAAAGCATCCCACTTTTACATGCTAAATAAAACACTTTAAGACAATTTGACAATTTAAGCGGCAGCGTACGCGCAGTATACTGCCCTGGGAAGAGCGGCGATCCTGCCTCTTAATGATGTTGCAGTGGGTGGAGTGCTGTGGAGGGGGCTGTCCTCTGCATCAGCATTCTGTACACATCTGGAAATGCCAGTCCATAATCACATCAAGGCCTGAAATCCACAACACAAAGGCCACCTGAGAACTACAACTACTCTTCTCTATTAATATTATCATCATTTAATGCTGTTATTATTATTATTATTATTATTATTATTATTATTATTATTATTATTGTTATTATTACTATGGCTGTACATTATAACAGAGAAAGATGATTGTCAGCAGAAAACGCAGCATGCAGAGAGAACTTGTCATTTCTCATTTATTCAATTAGCTAATGAGGCAGCGGAGCCAGGGATTGGCTGAGGACTTTTCCCAGCAGGGACTGCTTACTCTGGCATTTTCCCTCTTCTCACTTTTATCTCTTCTCACATTCTTCTTACTCTGAAATGAATGAGGACAAAGAGAGGGATGAGCGAGGGAGAGAGGATGACAGTGATGACAGGTGATAGCAACACCCCCAGCCAAAGCTAACAGCATGGGGCTAACAGCATGGGCAGAGAGGAGGGAGGGTTCTGGGCCTCCACTGCCACACACAGCCTGCCTTTTAAAAAAGCCAAGTATTATGATGCTTTGTTCAGGGCTTGAAAACAAATTTTTTCTATCCGTTCATTCTGAGCAGAATATGAATTTTAACGTTTCTGTTCTTTTGTTCCTCCTGCAGCATAACGTTCCTGAACCGGTTAGAACAAAATAAAAAACAGTTCATTTTCTTCCTTTTGTCCCACCTCCCAAACATTGAAAGCAGCTTAGTATAGCCTGTCTCAAAACATATTATCTTATTTGTGACTGTGAAGTGAAGAGTTATTTTTTAGTTGTGCAGCAGTCATTCTCAGAGATGGCTCTTGACTGCTGTATTAAGCCCTTGAAGCATGCGGGCTCGCCGGTGTGATGAGAACACAAGATCATGTATTTACGAATGACGCAACAATAAACGCTTGGGTTAAACCTCATTCTTTCTCAGACTAAACACATTGGACCAAATAAACTCTTTATAACGCCAGTCTTTATGTCCTCGATGTGAGCATTTATTTGTTTATGCAGATGTTCACACTTTCTCAGAAGTAGCAACAGTTTGGACAGAAAAATATACTAGGCTATACAAGTTAGCTAACATTAGACTGCCAACCAAGTTGTAAAAATGAGCTAACTACGGGCTGACAGAAAGCATAATATAATAATAGTGATTCAAATTTACAATGCATCACATCACGAGGAAACTAACGTGTGATCAAAATAATTGACTAAACACTGCAAAAGTAATATTGTTTTGTGGCGCTGCCATCTGGCTTTTTCCGAATTCAACCAAAGATAATTGGCTTTGTATCACGATGCTCCACTTGCAACAGAGGTCATTGAAATATCCTTTGTAAACTCCATGTCACATCCAACAATTGATTTGAACACGGTGACGTCAACATTATCCACGATGAGAGATAAGAATCAGCATTGTATAGGCTACTAACAAATCCACTGAGATAACTTACACAGTAGCCAGACATTAAAACTGAAATGATACCACTCGCTTTATCATGACACAATCGAGCAAATGCGCGGTGGCTATAAGGCCTGAACTCGTTGCAATAACATGCACTGACTGGCAAACCCATATTCAGTACGAAAACCAAGGCATAGACAAAGCATCACCAATAATATATTAGGCTATGAAAAATACCACCATCATGATATAAATAAAATGTGTCTTCCTCTACTTCCACCGAGCAAAAGAAGTCACAATAGGCTATCCTCGAATTCCAGCTTCCTGACAAGGTCCGACTCGACTATCAATAAACTAAAGGTGACCAAAAAAAAACAACTTTGTTTGTCAAGTGGACGCGCAGCAGTGGTGGTAGGTTAACAGAACCATCACTTCATTAGCAAGTTCAGGGACTAAATGGCAAATGTTTCATTGTGTTATTAAACTCTGCAACAACAGAAAAGATTCCATTGTTTTACCTGGACTCTTGTAGGTGACATTTCTAGTGTAACATTAGCTAATGATATACCAGTCTGTACTCCTAAAATCTAGAAATGTTGATGCACATTCACAACACTGATGTTTTCCTATAACAACAACAAAAACAATATGTGACATGGCCACGCAAGGGCAGGACATCTTACGACACTTCCACAGTACGGTTGTAAAATAGTATGGAGGATATTTTTTGCATACTGCAAGTTGCGTACTAAACTGTGTACAATAAACAGTACACAGTCTGCTAGTACACAGGATGCATTAGATTACCTTGCTTGGATCAGAGATTTTATAGTACAGAGATATGCCAACAACATGAATATCTGGTTTCACCTCCAGGGAGCAACGATGAGCACTAACACTGGGTTAAATAGAGTAGAATTAATGTTTTTTTTTCTTCATAAACCCAACTCTATAAGAAATTATATTTTTTTATTGTAAGTTGGAGAAAATAACCAGTCCGCTTATGTTTTAAAAAAAAAATTAAATGGCCCTTTCCTGGCTTTTTTGTATTTTATTTGGAACATAGATCCGGTAGGTAATTCTTGCACCAGAAACAGCGCGCCGATGCGTTAGAAAACCACTCATTGGTCCAAATTTCCATGGAAGCAAGCGTTCCTGGTAGTGTATATCTATGGTAAACAAACCAACCTGCCGACATTTTGCTAGTCTAGTATACGTGCTAGCAGTGTCATTTTGAGACTGTTTTAGCTGCGCTATGGAAGTGAATGGATCGTCAAATACCCAATTCTGGATTATCAACCCAGGGGAGCACAGAGCAACTAATGAACATATTTCACCACCATTTGGACTCATACCATGGCCAGGTAACTACACAGCCCAAAGTTCTACTAAAGTTCAATTTTGCTTTAAAATGCCCAGCACTCTGAATACTGAACACAAGTGGTATCGCATGCTAAAACCCCTCACTCAACCTACATTTAATTGTATTCAATGGATTTAATTTAATAATTATTATTTTAAATGACAATCATCAATTAAATCGCAGAATTTAGTCCAACAGTAACAAGTCAAAACAAAGTCTAAATCAGGTCTTTAGATTAAATAAATTTAGTACAAGAAAAACCATCAATTAGAATAATGAATTGGAATCATGCATTCATTAATGAATGTAGGCTCACTGCTTATAATTCACAAAAGGAAACATTAAACCAGATGGTAAATTGAAAGTACCGGAAAAGAGAGAGAGAACGATAAGCCAGAACTAGCCAGAAGAAAACCCAGCTATAAAAACTCAGCTGTAGGGAGTTTACACAACCAAGGAAAAAGACTCCAGGAACTGCTGCAGCACCAACTCTACTCACAGAACTTCCCAGCGCTTCCCAACTTAGTAACCCAAAACTTCACCTTCAGCCACCCATAAATACCTTTCTCCCCAGGGATTGAGGATCTGTGCCCTGATTGGGTGATGCCGAGGTTTGGAAGGAGGGAGGTGGGGGTTCAGACTCCTTTATGACAGGGATGGGCTTAGCTAATAGCTGACCAATTTACTTATTCAACTGATCTAATGTTGTAGGGAGCAGGACTAAGCACCATGATTGTGACACTCTCCGTTCCCTGTTGTGCTCCTTGTTTTACCCTTTTCCCTCACGTTTCTTATGTTTTCATGTTTCCTGTTTGATTCCTCGTGCTGCAGGCTGGGCGTGGTTTCCCCTTTTTGTGTCACCCATTTCCTCTTGCATTTTCTCCACCTATCTCATTCTGCTTGCAATCCTCATGCTCTCTTCTCTGTTAATCACTCTCGCATACATTCTCACGCTGCACGCAGTCATTAGCACATTAACTCTCATATATATTCTCCCGGTTTTCGTTGTCTTGTCTGCCAGCCTGCAGCTATCCTAGCTCCACTCCAGGCAGCCCCTGTCTCCCGCATCCCACTCCTCCTCTGCTACACTAACTCCCACTCCCGTTCTACCCCAGCTAACGCCATTCCAGGATCCAGTCCCTACCCTTATCTCTCACTTCTGGAGTTTTGGACAAAGTAATAAATTATTGAATTATTGGATTTTCTGTCTTAGAGTCGTGCATTTGAGTCCAGTCCCTTTTCGGATCCATAACAGAACGAACTGGCCCAAACCATGGACTCAGCCGACTCTGATTAGATTCGCCACACTCTTGCCTGCCAGGCCGCTGTCATCGATCAACACGGCCACCGCCTAGAAGACGTCCAGGAGACTCTGAAGACCATCTCGGACCAAGTGAGTCAGATGGGTACTATGATTAGCCAGCTGGCGGTTCATCTACCTCTCCCGAGGGTCCTTGCCAGTGCTACACCGCCAACCCCGGAACCGCAGCCCGCAGTGTCACCGCCTCTTCCCGGCAGAGAACCACACGTGCTCCATCCAGAGCGCTACCTGAGGGACCTGGGAAAATTCCGAAGTTTCGTACTCCAGTGCGACATAATGTTCTGCCTACAGCCTGCCTCCTACGCCTCTGATGCAAGTAAAGTCGCCTTTGTGATGGCCTGTCTGGGAGGGAGCGCACAGGAGTGGGAAACGGCTATGTGGGACAGCCAGCTACCCGCCTGTTTCCATTTTGCCTCCTTCACTTCTGAGATGCGTCGGGTGTTCGACCATCCAGTCTGTGGGCGCGATGCTACCCAACGCCTACTTCAACTGCGTCAGGGCAACCGCAGCGTGGCGGAAATGGCAGTCCAATTCCGCACCTTGGCAGCTGAATCAGGGTGGAACGACGCCGCTCTCCAAGGGACCTTTCTCCAAGCCCTCAGTGAAGAACTGAAAGACGAGCTGCCGACCCGCGATGAGTCCAGTTCTCTGAACAGTCTAATCACACTCGCCATCTTCATTGACAACCGGCTCCGAGCCCATGCCCGGGACAAGAAGAAAGGCCGTCAGAGCACACCTCCTTACCCACCATGCTCACAAGTGTCGCCACCTCCAAGTAACTGTTCCCCTTCGATGCTGGACCCATCAGAGGAGGAGCCGATGCAGTTGGGCAAAGCAACCGTGGATACCGACGAACGTCGCCGGAGAATTCTCACTGGCTCCTGTTACTACTGTGGCTGTCCCGACCATCATTTAGCCTCTTGTCCTATTCGCACAAAAGGGGGTGGCTCGCCAGTAAAACTGGGTTTACTGGCGAGCCCTATCTCCACTGCTCCACCGTAAAATGTAAAACCACCGTGAGACTATTCGGTTCTATATTATCCACTCTGCCCAGTCTCCACTGGTTCTCGGCCAACCCTGGCTTCGCATTCACAATCCTCACATTAACTGGTGAACATCTCAGGTCCAGCACTGGAGCTCCCAATGCCATGCTGATTGTCTTCGCTCAGCCCTACCTCCATCTGGGGCCACCAGGGCCTCTGCTATAGCTCCGGAGCCAGGTGTGCGCCATGAGCAAGTTTGCCATATAAAATTATGCATTCTCTATCGAAGGCCATAATCTAAAAGCTATATTCCCGACAGATCATAATTTCATAGCATTTAGCTCCATTCACCTCCATGTATTCTACCAGATTCTACTCTGTTTAGCAATGCCTGAGCATTGCCCCCTGATGCTCAAAGCATGACATTGCACTTTTTCCCCGTTCCATTGCAGTCCATGGAGGTGGCAAGGCTTTCTCTCTCTATGGGCTTTGCTTGGAACCAACCCCTCCCTTTACCACCATAGCCACTCCCACAGCGTCCTCTGACCACGCTCCCTCCACCTTCCTGACCAGAAGACTCCTCCCCCTCCTGTGAAATTTGTGAAACAGTCCTGTAGAATGCAGAATGCAGCATTGGATCAGGGCCCCTGTGTGTCACCATAGAGGACAGCCGTGCCAGCCTCCCAGCCTCAAGGTGAGAGTGTCACCACAAAAGCACCCTCGCCATCTGTCACGCTATGAAGTAGCACCGCCTCTCCCCTCAGCAGATCTTCTGTACACATGGGTAAGTGTAAGGCACCGGAAATGTGTCACCTTGCCACCTCTTTGAAAATGGGATGGGATCCCATTGTTGTTGTCATGTCTACACTACAGTAAGCAGCGTTGGTAATAGGTAGTAGTTTATTTTGTCATTTTGAGGTGTAGTTTACGACAGGAACTACCAACTTCTTTTGGGATGAAACTTTTTTTTTTTCCAAACCCCTTTGACCGAATACTGCCTCCTCTCTCTTTTCCCTCTGTATTTCAACTATTTTCAGTGTGAAGTAATTGGTATTTTGTACAACTATGCTTTCACAGTAGTTTCCTCAACACTGACAGTAAATAATCCAGGACTTAAACTTCGAGCTCCTGATGCTAAAAGATGGGGTGTTGAAGTGAGAAGGTGAATAGAGGGCAGTGGGGCAGTTCAAAACATGGATAAAATGGAAAAACTAATAAAACTAATAAAACAAACTCCCAGTAGTAATCATACCCCTTTCCCATTGCTCAGGTATGTTTTTTTGGTTTTAAAGTGGAGATGGGGCACTCTGTTCCCTGATATAATGTCCTTCTGCGTGGGGACATGCCTCTATAATGTAATGTATTATGGGGCCTTGGCTCATCCTGCCTCCCAGCTCCCAGGGCTTGGCTTGGCTCGGACCCGAGACCAGAAATGTCTGGAATGTGACAACACAGCAGGAGGCTGCCAGCACTGCTCCAGAGGCAGATTTATTTCCCCCTCCCACTCTGACGGATGATAAAAATGTCAGGGTGCGACGCTTGGACGGACCGTCCAGCAGGGCCTGCCTGTAGCTGACGGGCCAGAAACAGGAGGGACCGAACTCCTCTCTGGAACCTCTGCTCCTAGCAGCTCATCTCCCCTGTTCAGCCATGCAACTTGACCCCCCATCAAACACACGCACACACAAAGACACACACATGTACACACACACACACACACACACACATACACACACTTACAGTACATACTGTATGTACACACATACACGCACACATACACACACACAAACAGAAACGCGCACACACTTCTTTCAGAGATACACTTATGCAGGAAGGAATTGAGGTTTCTATTGAATTGTTCATGAAAGCCGACACTGCCTTCCCATATCTAAGATAATGCCACTCCGATTCCCAGTGTCCCCACTTCAAAGAAACACACTCAACACACTGCAGTTCTTTTTAAAATGGAAAAACTGCAGTATACAGCAAAGACAAAAAGGGAAGACAAATAGACTATAAAAGACAATAGTTTTACAAGAACTGCAAATGCTCACCTTTGTTTCACAGAACTTCAGTAAGGACTGCAGGCCATGGGGTCTGACTTTGAAGTCACAATAAAACTGCATGACCAGTGCAGTTCTGATTCTGCCCCATGCTGATGAGCCTCTGAGAGAGAAGGTGACAGCAGGCAGAGGCCCAGCAGACTCCAAGTCCAGCTAGAGAATAATGCATGAACAATGAGAGAACTACGACAGACCGGTCTCTGCTTCAGGTACAGAACACAGTCAGCTCTTCGGACCTGTCTCGCTCTCTTTGAGGTCAGTTACAGGACACAGTCAGCTCTTCGGACCTGTCTCTCTCTTTGAGGTCAGTTACAGAACACAGTCAGCTCTTTGGACCTGTCTCGTTCTCTTTGAGGTCAGTTACAGAATGCAGTCAGCTCTTTGGACCTGTCTGTCTCTTTGACGTCAGGTCCAGAACACAGTCAGCTCTTTGGACCTGTCTGTCTCTTTGAGGTCAGGTACAGAACACAGTGTGGAAATCATGATGAAATCTTCTCAGTGATGATGGTGTCCTGGAATTAAACTGGTTTATTAACTTTATTAGCTAGCATCCCTAGCCAGGGTTGTGGTTAAAGGTAAAGCTTACTATGGTAGATATTTTCCCATTGGGGAAACATCATGTTAGTGCGACATCATTATATTCCTGCGTCCTATTCCTGTGCCCTCTGTGTGATATGAGAGTAGAAAGAAGAACTCAATTTATGGAACTAACTGGGACAGACAGCCATTCCTCCCTTTTCTACTGGGCAGATCCTTGTCTACTTTGTAAAAGAGAGAATTATTCATATTTTTTCATCTTGTATGACTTTTCCTAATTTGGTTGGATTAAATAGTAAACATAATGCTGTTTTCAAAAGTCCCGTACCAACTTTGTATACAAAGGTGATATGTGGGGTCATTTGGACCCCAGGTTCTGTAGTTGTATAAAACATAAGAAAATATGCAACCTTTTTATTTGTTATCTCAGATTTTTTTTTTGGGTGATTCTGGGTACTTTTCCCATACAGGTTTTAAACTTCACAAACATTCACTTACCACTGGCTCTAAAATGAGAAGAATCACAGATTTTTAATATTTAGAAATAAAAGAATAATCAACTGGGAAATATTAAGAAGGCGAGACACAAAGTGTCAACATTGTTCTATTATAATAATTTTCTGTCGGCTTAAACTGCTGGAGTCAATTTGACCCCAACCATAAAAGGCGGCATAAAATTTCAACATAATAGGAGAGTTTAATCAGAGGAAATTACATCGGGGCAATGCCCCTGGTAAGCAGAAAAGAGTTTGTTTAACCTGGGACGTGCAATGTAGCACAGCTTAATTTGCACCAGATAGGAAAGATGACGGCTGTTGTAAAAAAAGATAATAAGCACTTTACGCTTCTCCTAACGCACTGTTCTGCATGTGAAGCCTACCTTACAGACGGGTAAAAGCAGACGCGGGAGCACACTGCCGAGCACAGGAGAGGTGATGTAGGCGTTCACGCTGCGGAGGAAACAACAGCGAGGGAGCAGGGCAGGGTTTGCAGCGAACATCAAGCACAAAGCGACACGGTGAAGCAGCGGCGGGCTCTGTGATCGGCCTTGTGAAGTCAGGGTTCGTGTGCCCCGGCCTCTCTCCCCGTCTCCTGAGCGCAGAACTGACAGCCAGGACCAAGATGAAGGAGAGAAACGAACTCTTTGAAATGCAGGCTGACAGAGCCACTGCCCTCCCCCCTCCGTACTGTACCTGTGACGGACGGAAGGGTCCTTCGTGCTCAAGGAGAGGCTCGATTTCGGAGGACGGCCGAGACGGAGGCCTGTGTCCACCACGATGTCCGTCCTTACAGTTCCACTGCTGTCAAATGCGTGAGTGAAGAAATTCTTCTCTCCTATGTTAAAGGAGTTAAGCAGGAAAGGTTACTGGCTCTTATGGAATCCCTTTTGATGAGGTTTTGTAATATGTTTCATATATATCACAGGAGATAATAAGGAGACATAGTGCTGTACAAACACATTAAATGCAGAATATTTACAGTAATTATTAAATATGTAAGATGATTTTTTTTAGCCATGGTGTAATGTTCAATGAAAAAAGACAATGAGGGACAACACACAAGCACAAATATACGAGCACACTCACACACGCACACAGTCACACATACGAGCACACACGTATGTACGTACACAGACACACACACACAAACACAAACTCACACATCACACCACGACACCTCTGACCTGCTCGGACACAGAGAGCCCTGCACTTGGCCGTGGCTGACGGTAAGGAACTCGGTGTGCCCCCGCAGCCCAGCCAGTGGCGATGAATGTTATTTAAAAGAAAAATAACCTTGTGTGACAGTTTAACATTGATTGATAAGGCTGCCAGAGGAGGGGAGATAAACAAGCGGGTGATGGATACGCCGCTCTCGGAGTGAAGACATTACACCGCATGCAGAACCCGGCGCCAGACACCTAGGAGCTGTGGGTGGCCGGAGGTTAGCCGTTCCGTGCCCGCTCAGTAATGCAGGCTTAATCACTTCCTATATTTCCTGTTAAAAAGGATGCTTAATGAGCCAGCTTCACAAGCCCAGAGAAACTGATTATTATCTGTGAGTTCCTGCAGAGTTGGTGTTTGTCCAAGTCTCTCCTCCCTTTGCCCAATCCACCCTGCCCACCCCCCCCTCCCCCCCACACCCACACCCCCCGCAGCAGCTCCTGCTTTCCTCTAGATGGCACTGTTGACCTTTTTCTGAAAACCCGAAACGGCCGCGTCGCTCACTGTGAGAGGTGCCGTTGGCACCAGCAGCTGTATATTTTCCGTCTCCAGTGAACGCCAGCTGAGTGGTCATACCACGGCGTGTTTCTGTGGGACGGAATTACAACCCACTAACGCCGTGCTGTTCACACCACTAAACAAACGCAAAGGCGCCACTTAAACAACAACGGAAGACGATAATGTCCGGCTGGCACAATACTGCTCGCATTGTTCATGGATCTGCCGTGTATTTTACATTTTAAATGATCGTTTTTAATACAAGAGCATCCAATGAGTAAATGAGGAGAGCTGGGTGATATATTTTCATGTGTGTTCGTCTCTAGGCTCCTGCCCCCTGCTTCACACAGATGACATGGCAGTAAACTTCTCTCTATCTTATCTCTTTAACGCTAATCAGTTGACATCCACACCAAAAACACTGTGCTTAAAGGAAGAAGTGAACATGAGGACAATGGTACAAGGAAAGAAATGCATTGTGGGACAGAAGCTATGGAATTTAGAAATACCCAGTTGCATGCATGGAGTCATATACTGTGTATGCATATATATAATATATATACGTAAGTATTATACACACACACACACCATATACGCATATGTGTAACTCAGAAAATAAATAAATAAATAAATAAAAAACAAAATAATAATAGTAATAATAATAATGCCATAAGGTATTCAAACTATCAATATAAAAATACATTTTGGTGTAATTACATTGTTTTGGTGTGATTACTTATTGTCTTAATGCCATTGGTTACTCTGTCTAAGGTCACGATGGACAGAACTTTCTCTTCATCAGTGCAGAGAATAAGAGCTAACGACTGCAAGAGGGAACTTTTTTAGGAGACATGACAGCAAACTGTGAAGAGTGCAAGTTAATTAAAAAGCGTATGAATATGCATGAGGCACTTGTACGGTTCCTGTAATTACATATTCAAAAAAGGTTCCTGTGCTGGCAAGGCACTGGCGTAAGTATTCTTAAGAGTCGTCTAATTCCAACACGTCTCTCAGCATGTGCACAAAACCCGGAGAATTACGTTATCTTAATAAGAAAAATAATGTAAAACTGCATTAGAGGCCATGAGCTCTGGTGCAAGTTAAAGGAGAGGTGTAATGATTGTTCTTGTCCAAACAATAAAATATTCATGAGATTTAAAGGGATTCAATACACATTAACCTGCCGGCTGGTTTGTTTAGAAGCGGCATCCGGAAGGATGCCAACAAATCAGGCAAACAAACAAGCGATTTGTGGAAGAACCAACAAGAAGTCTATTATGTTGAATTTGAGGTGCACATAATGCATCTATTTTTTGAATGGTTATAATTTAATAATGATAAAACAAAAACCTAAATTTCTCACATTTAATATGCTGTATTTTTTAAATGTGTGTATGTGGGTGACAATTTGCCTGTGTGTCTAATGTCGAGAGGGCTGACACTGCCTACAGTGACGCATTTTCACACTAAACCTCTGGTGAGCACACAGCCATGTACTAAAATGTGAACCTTGCTGCCTCACACACTCAATCTCCCCTGGATATACCCTTCTCTTACTTCCATGCGTCATCATTTATCAGAAACAAATACACACATTCAAGTTTGAACTGAAAATAATGAGATGATGAAATAACAAGCACCTAAATAGGAAACGGTCATGTTCATGTCTACAATACTAAGTGCCAAACTAAAAAAAAAAAAGCCAGTGCAAAGGCAAATATGATAGGGTGGTTAATCACCACTTTGCCCCACTAATTTCGAGCCCCTGTGGCAACAGAGCATGTTTAATTCAACACTTTATTAGATCCCCATCTATCCTGGCACTTAACGCTTTTAGCGGTACTGCAGGCCGGGTGCGGCAAGAAGCCCCCTCATGAAGAACAGGGGCCACCGGAAACAGAAAGGTGCCCCTCTGGAACCTTCCGCGGCTGAGCGAAACCCGGGCTGGGTGGCTCTGCACCGGGGGACTGGGGGAAGTGGTGAGACTGGGAGACAGCCTTGGCAGGGCTATGAGCTAATGGGTCCCCGCGCTGAGAGCCAAACATTATGCAGGAACATGCTGGCCATATGGAAAAGACAACCAAGTACAGTAATTAAAACAGAACAAAGACAGGACTGCAGAGCCATAATTAGAAGACTGATTAATCAGCTGATAATTTTATCTTGATTAATGGGACTGATTTTCTCTTCTTATTGACCCAGGCGAGTCAGGTTTAGTCCAATTAAATTTAAGTTATGCTGCAGAAATTTCCCTGTCAGAATATGATGGCCACCCAAGCTTCCCTAATAGTCAGATTGTTCTAGAGAGGGAAGTCGCTTGGAAGAAAATGGTGTCTCGCTAAACTTCGGGGGAAAATATTTGAATTTATTTATCCGATGTGACATACACACACACTCACACAAACACATATGCACACACCCACAATGCAAATATAAGCCTACATTTCCCAAGGAATATGAGAGCGAAAATGATCACTTAATATAATTTAAGGATCGGAATCAGTATTTTCAGTCCTATGTCCTGACAAGGGTTATTCTTTCCCTCAGTGTTATATTCAGCATTCAGCATATTCAGCATTTAACAGCCACTCTTATTCAGATCAGCTTAAACTGAACATATTCACAACATATACACCCAACATGATTCAGTCATCCACTGAACAGATTTGACACTCAGAAGGACTCATAAGTATAATGCATATTAGTAATTTGTCATGGTGACTATATTTCACAGTACACACTGTAGCTATAGGGTGTATAAGAATAAAACTGAATGTGCTCAAAATCCAAACTTGATACAGTTTGCATCCAAGCATGCCCACTCACTTTCCCCATTCCGGATTTAATTTGGAAATAATTTGGTAAAAGTGTCAGGAAAAGCCTCATATGTCATTCAAATTGGATAGTGGAACACCTCATTGTTCCCGGGTCTGTCCCCTTAGTGTCCCTCCCTTTGACATTACCTCTTCCATCAAAGCCAGAACTAATCTCAGCAGTATTGCACAATGACAGGTGCATTTATTCTGTCAATTAAATAGAAAGGGAAAAAAAGGGGGGAAAAACAGTTGGACGGGTAAATGAAAAGCTGGCTCTCCTTCCAGCCGCATCGCTGCGACCCGCCTCCGCCCGACCGCCCGTCTCTTGGCCGCGCTTCAGCTGACTGGCCGGCGTCCAGCTCCTGCGGAGTCAATTTCGGAGGGGCCTCTGCCAGCCCGTTTGCGTGATCTTTAGTGGAGGGCACCGCTGCTGTCTCTGTCTCCGTGACAGGAGAGACCCGCCACCGAGTGTTAATTCGTTCAGATCTATTTAAAAGCAGGGTGACAGCTCTGTTACAGATGGGGAGGGGCAAGGGCACTCCCGCCCCCACTGGGGGAGCGAGCGGGGGAGGGGGGGGGGGGGGGGTAGGACCAGGAGCGCGAGCCACGGCGGCTTAAAAACGGAGGAGAGCGCCACCGCTGTCCGTTTCTGTTTGACTGACAGCTGTCATGAGATCGGAGGTTATTGCTTCATCGCGATGTGGCACCTGTGGGAAGGTGGAAGCTAGGCTCCCGTTAGCGTAGCCATGATTAGTGCACCTTACTGCTGTTGTCAAGTAACGCTTGCGTTCCTCAAACCCAAAAGGCTTCGGATGTTAGGGGTCAAAAAGATCTGCTTCAACCACAGCTTTATTTAACTGCTTAATTCAACCTTTGAAAAAGAGATTGCCAGGAAATATGTTAACACAACATTTAAATACTAGTTTGAATACCGTGTAGAATCATTTAGAAAAGCTAGCAGGATAGTATTTCCTGAGACACCAGGATATGAGGTTTGTAGATATTTTAGAAGGGCTTTGTCCATGTAGAAAAGGGACCAGCTCTCTCAGAAACAAGAGTTTTGAGAACTAACTACTATTTTCCCCTATGGCAGCTGACAGAAGAAAAGCTGGGAAGCGATCCAGATTGACGCTCACCGGCTTATTGTAAATAGCCTGGCGGTGACGGTGGATTTTCTGCTCATCTGACACTCTAGTTCTTCTCTAGGGGGGCCCATGGACATCAGCACTACATTTAGCTTGTAATTGACCCTTAACTTGTGCTTTGCTAGTGAGATTTCTTTCCCCCAGCGCAAAAGACAACCACTTTCATAAACAGAAATGTGATTAACACACGTATCGGTGGTCACGTGTGGTAAATACCGCCGTGCCATCAGAAAGAATCATAACCTTACAATGAAAGAACGGAGGGGAAACCGCGAAGCACGAGGGAGCGCTTTTGTCATCTAATAAGCACAGCTAATATGTATGAGAAAGCAACCCTTTTCCCCATAATGAGGCGGAGAGTTAGTGCTGGAACCCCATCTCTGTTCCGTCAGCTTCTGTAACATTAATATGGCCAGTAAACCCTCCCTGAGTCTGTGTCCAGTGAATTGAAAGCCTTCATGTTATGGAGCGATGAAAGAATGCTGCGTTTTGAAAAAGAGGCCTGCCTGATCGACAGCCATGTTCCAGACTGATCTTGATTGGGTGATGAAGCAGTTTATCAATAAAAATGCAAAGCATATCTGACAAACTGAACAATGAACAAGAGAAAAAAGTAAAATAATTTATTGAGTGTGGTTAAACATGAAAATATAGGCAAACATTTTGTAATAATTCAACATTGCCTCAGTATTTAATATGATTCAGCCAAAAAGTTATCATGTCTCCTGATGATTTCTAGGTTTTTGTATTCTCTTACTCACATTGTGTGACTAGTTATGGGAGAAAGAAATTAAGAAATGAATAACCACATGAATGACTCGTGGAATGGCATAAGGTGACAGCAATGAAATCAGAATTAGCCACATAGACAGGATTAAAAATGAGTTATTTGACTAAATATATACAAACAGGCCACATGATTCAATCCGACAGATCTACGAACAGGTGTGCTTTTTATTCCATAAATAAAACAGCCAAGCGATTTGTCGCTCCTGTAAAATATAAAATGCGAACCGAGTAGCGGATTTTTTGTTCTCGTTTTCATACGACTGGCAGCACGGGCGCCTGATATCGGGGATAATCTCTGCGGCAGCAGAGCCGGTGGCGTCGTCGGCACGGAGAGTGTGTTATTTTACGCCCTTTTGATATTCTAATAAACGACGACGAGCTGGGCGCAGGTGTGGCGTTCTGGGCAATAACAAGGACTGAGTAATTACAGCAGCGGTATCTGTAGCAGCCCCCAAACCCCAAAAGCGTGTTCTATATGTGGAGCCCTCTCTCGCTGCTGCCTCAGGAGCTCCTGAAACGATAAACTACAGAACTGGGATCTCTTCCAGGTTTAGTGCTGCCCAGTTAGAAAGAAATAAAGCCGGCAACCCTCGGGAGGACACTCTAATGTCTTTGTTAATTGTGAGTTATGGGTAAACACCGAAGGCTTGCGGAGGTCAGGACTGTCAGCTGTAATACTTTTCAGGAGGAATTTATGAGATGGCCCTGTTTATTCAGCTATAAAGGGAAGTAACAGCCAGAATTAGTAATGGTCTGTTGTTGTCGTCGCTTGCCGCTGTTCGCTCTTGTCACTCTGGCTGGCATGTCATCTCGGGGGTTGCCATTAGACAGGAAATCCCTCCCATCCTGCATGTGCCCGCTGCGCACTTCGTTCGTCTAAAGGGCGCCTTCGTCCAGGCCTAAGAGGTGGAGGGCAAGCTATTCGCAAAGGACTGAATCCAACCCAAGCTTAATTGTGTTTGCGTGTGTTTCTTTGTATGTGTAGATTCATGTGTGTGTTTATGTGTCTTTGTGTTTGCTTTCACATTGTGTTTTTTGTGTTTCTATGGGTGTTTTCACGTGTGTGTGTGTGTGTGCGTGCATGTTTCTATGCGAGTAGATTCATACGTGTGAGTTTATGTGTGTGTTTGCATGTGCGTGCTTTCACGTGTGTGGTGTTTCTATGTAAGTAGATTCATATGCGTGTGTTTGTATGTGTACTTATTTTATAAATGACCACAGCTCCTAGACCTGTGGTCATAGAGGGGAATTGATTCCAGGACAATCCCCCCGTCTCATAGGACTACAAACAGGCCGGCAGGGGCTGTTGGCCAGGCCTGTAGCAGGCAGGTGCACACGCTGCATCGATCCGTTCAAATCAAACCATGATCCGGGTCGCAAGGTTCTCCTCTTTTCTGGTCCCCGCCGTTCCTCTGGGAAACGGTGTTGAGATTCAGCGGAGAGGCGGAGTGTTGGGGGTGAGGGGAGAGCTCAGCCCTGTGGAGGTGAAGACGGCGACAGAGCCAGGTGGAAAGGCAGACCCCTGGCATGGCACTGCAGGGGCGTCCGCCCTGGAATAGGCTGCATTAAAGGAGTCCTGGGCCGAGGCAGGGAAATTTCATTACTTTAACAGCTGTGCAAATATCTTTAACCATTTAAAGTGTAAGATCACAATACATGATTAGAATGTTCTTAACTTAACATTCTAATGCTGATGTAACAATCACTACTGGTAATTGAAAGCAATGGAGTTCTAGAATTTTGAATTAGAATTTTGAAAAAACATTCCAAAAAACCTACGCTTGAACGAGTGCATTCCTGGGCTGGCTGTGCTTGGGAACAGTGGCTAAAAGAGTCAATACCAACATAATGAGACGTATCCCCTTCATAAAACTCAGAAATGGGTTGGGCACAAAATTCCAAAAATAACAGCTTCCACCATTTCTCCTAAACACCAGAAGGCCTAGATGATCGGAAGGGCACACTGGAGAAAAATGTTACTAATGCCAAGAACCCCAAAGGCAAAAGTCCCTTATAAAAAGTGGTACACTGCTCAGCAATGATAACAAAAACAACTAAAAAAGTGGTACAAATTCATACAATGGATCCCACTTCATTGTCATTTTGTAGGCGTAAATTTAGAGGGTGAGGGGGAAAAAAAACTGATTACGCTCGCAGGTCACGTCACAACACGCTCGCCCTAACAACACGCGTAACGTATAACAGGCATAAAACATACAGGGCTACGACAAATGCAAGCACTACATGATGCAAAACGTTTAGGCCATTACACAATAATGATTAATCATAATGAAAACTAATAACAGACAAGAGGGCTCCGTGCCTTTCCGTGCGTGACACGAGCAAAGTTCATTAGAAACGGCTAATAAGCCGTCGTGAGCTCAAGTGCCCATTCAGAATGACAATAAGCGGGCCATTGAACAACGCAAACTGACGAAGTATAGATTCCAAGGCATCTACACTGCCCTGTAGGACTATTTCCATACTGAGGCACACTACTGTATCCCTGTCTTTTTTCCCCCTAAAGTAGGGGTGCCACATAACCCCTGCAGAGCCCTGGATTCCTGTCTAAAGTCCCCATCATGCACTTTGATACACTGGCCTGCCAACCTCTCCACCTGCCAGCAGCCATAAAAGAGAGTCAGTTTTCTCTAAACATATAGAATATGTAAAGTGAGCGAGTGAGTGACACAGAATAAATAAAACACAAAGCATATCGGAATTGATGTGGGGGAAATGTATTCACCATGAGGATAAATAATGTATCACACTGAAGTAAACCTTGTTTATTTGTGACTTGCGTGCATCTTCGCCCACAAATTATCCTGCAGAATAGACTGATGGACCAACACCGTAGAATACAGAAAACAGAACTTCAACCTTTTTTTCCCCTTTGTTTACAATTCCTGTCCTACCTGGTAAATGTCTGGTGCTACTGTATCCTAGACCAACTTATCTGAAACAACAATGCTGTTATTGGCTACACATACGTATGAACAATGCATGGTTTTACATGTAAATGTCTTTGTCTCCTTAAAATCATCCACGCCTCAAAGGTACAAAGCCATAAGTCATAAATAGAATTAGCTGCAATGTGCGTATTCCCACAGTATTCTGACATTCAGCCTCAATGTGGTATCAGTGTGTCGTTGTGTAGATCTAAAGAGAGTAAGTCTGCCCACTTGTCTTTGGTACCATTTAAACACACACAGACCATCCAGTCACATCATTGGACCCTCATCTCTGCAACAACGTGTGCCTTATTATCAAATAAATCACTACTTCAAATAACACTTGAAGGGATCGCTTGAGTCATTACAGTGAAGTATAGTACAGTCATAATGATTTTAAAAAAAAACATTACTGTTTGCATTTGTTCTTGGAACAAATGTAAACCCATGGAAACTAGTACTTAACACCATATTTTTAAAGAGTGATGGCTTGACCACCAGGGATTTGAAGTCTTACACAAGGTAGCATAAAGGTTGATTTCCTGTCACTGTACAAGTTCCTTTGGAGTTACTTGAAGTGTATTTTCTTGCTTTCAATGGCAAATCCCTGAATGTCCCTATACCAGCCATTTTAATGCCAGCCGCTTGCCACAAACCGTCAAGGCCAATTGAAAACAAACACTAAAATGAAATAACATTAAAAAACCCAGAAAGAGAACTTTCCCTTTACCTGAACTAAATGTTTATATTTCAAGGAAAAACATTAATTAAGCCCTATTTGACAAGTAAAATATTTCATAGAAAAAGCTAGTTTCTCTACAACAGGACATACAGTTACACAGAATAACATATATCAAATAAGGCTACATGGCATGAGACCTTCCATAACTGAATCCACGTGAAATGGCATTTAGTTTTTTAGCATAAAGCGTGGCTCTGAAATTGTGCTGGTTCGGATGGTGTTAAATATTCCCAGTGAAACCATCTTCACACTGTAAACCCAGTGCCATCTCACACCTATGCTGGAAAGCACAAAGTGTGAGTTATGTGTGGGAGCAGAAAACATGCCGCAGCAAACGGCCTGTATAAAATTAGCAACAGCAATTACCTGCATGTCAACAGTGGGCTGTATGTTGACAAAGAGTGCATTAAATACCCAGACATTGCCCTGCAAAATGACAAAACAGGTGTTGCGGGGAGACATTTTATACTTTTAAAAAGCTAATAGTCTCCGAGCACTCACCAAAAAACCTCTTTATCTCTGGCAGGGTAAAAAAAATAAAAGAATCAGCGGAATCTTGGGTGAGCTTTGTTCATTTCTGATTTACAGGGGATCTTCAGAAACCTGGGACAACCACAAAACCCTAAAAAAAACTGATTTCAGATGCAGTGGAATCAGCGGGGATCAGTCGGAGAGTAAACGGATGTCGGGAGGAAGGGGCAAACAGAAAACCACCGACGGGAAACGGGGGAAACGAGCGGAGGAAAAGACGGGGGCGGGCGCAGAATGGAAATATCACAACATGCGAAAAGAAGGGAAGGAACAAAGTAAATTCCATCAGCGACGGGGCGAGGTAATCGGGGATAGAGCGTCCCGGAAGGCCAGAGAGAAGTGGTCACAGGTGACTGTCATGTGTGATAATTATTATTACTGTACACCTGCTCCTCCACACTAATTAACTTTGGATATGCAAATCAGCCCTATTGCATCATGGCCCCGCTCTCCTCCCCTACAGATAAGAGAATGTTCAGCTGCTGGATTTAATTAGGATAATGAACGGTCGGGCCGCTGTGACTGAACGAGGAGGGGGGGAGGAGAGAGGGAGAGGAGGAGAGGGAAAGAGGGAGTGAGGGAGAGAGAGAGGGGGAGCAAGACTGAGGGAGAGGGACGGAGAATTGGGGAGAGAAGGGGACAGAAGAGAAAGAAAGAGGGAATGGGACCACGCTACGGTAGCCAGGGAGACGGGTGACCCTGAGGAAGTATTTTAAATGTATGTTGCAAAGGAAGAGGAGGGAGGAAGAGTGTGAGACAAAGGGATGGGGGGAGTGAGCGAGAGGGAGAGAAAAAGAAGTAAAACAGAAAGCCAAGCGGGGGAGGAAAAAAGATGGATGAAAAGGAGACAGTGCAGGGAAGACAGAGATGGAGGGATGAGATAAAAGAGTACAGGGGCATATGAGTAACCTCTCCACTCCCGTGCGCTTGACATTTCTCCTTCTCCCCTGCGTTCTGGCAGTCGGTACCACGCCACCGGTGATAGGACACGATTGATGAGGTGTCGTTGGGGGGAGGGGGGGGAGGTGGGGGGCTGTGGCAGAGAGGTCTGCTGGGGAGGAGACAGCAGGTGTTCTGACAAGGACACCAACGCTCATGGTTACACGCCAAGCTACGTGCCCCCGTCACAAGGAAAAACTCCTGCCAGGGCTGTTTATATCTCTGTTCACAAGAAGGGCCTTCTCTGAGCTGCAGGCACCGCATCCTCCGCCCAGCTCTGGCCTACAGACGGGTCACGTCTTCACGCTTCTTCAGGCGCATTACAGTTCTGTCCGTCTTACATTCTGCCTGCATAATTAAAACTCATTAAAGCTCAGCACTGGTACCTGGATGAAGCCTACTTTTACACTGAGGGCGGGGCTTCGAGACCCTGGTGCTGGTTGGCTGCAGGGCCTGCTGGTTTTTGTTGTTGATCAGCACTTAATCATTACAGCTAACTCACTTCACTTGGTTCCTTGGGTCTGAATTGGTCGCTGAAAACAAAAAGAATAAAGAACAGCAGATCCTGTGGATCTCTAGGACCAGGCTTACAGACCCATGGCAGTGGTCTAATTACCTAAATGAATAGTCCTGTCACAGCTTGACCTGGACTCTTCATTCTGAAACCGGATTTTTGTAAAATGCTCACTGGTACACTTATACAGCTCACTTAACTAAATCTGCACCCTACAGGACCTGTTTACAGTAGAAAAATAACACAGGTCAAAAAATGTTACTAATCAATAAATGTCCCAAATATGGAGCTGGTCAAAAGGAAAAATGTACTATATGTGAAAGAGAAAGAGTAACCAGTGCTCATCATAAACAGTTGCTGTGTTAGCTCCAGCTAACAGGAATATAGCCCGACTGGTAACCTTGCAGTTTAATATGAGCTTGAACAGGTTGACGCTCTGCTCTGAGATACGTTCGCCAATCTCTCTGGGATGTGCTTTGATAATAAACCGCTGGACAGTTACGTCCGTAAAACCATGAGTTTCTATCAAGTGTTATGGCTCCAACCCAATCAATACAACTCAACCACTGACCTACAGAGGAACCCTGGCTGAAACTAGCTAAAATCAGATTGCAGAATTTGTGCCGGAAAATACTCTCACAAACTCTCAGTACACTTTTGACACTCACCATGGTGAGCAGTGGTCTTTTTTGGTGTGGAGTAAAGGAGCCAAAACTACCAGGCTGCAACAAAACCTCATCTGAGATTCACCATAACACACTGAATCCTGATTTCTTAAGGGGTACACAGAGAAAACAACAAGCTGATTAAAACCCCAGTTAGAAGCGGGGCCAACATCCTCAGGTCATCGCTGACACCAATTGATCTGGGTTTCCGTGTACATTCTTCCTTTAGTGCAGCCAGGAAAAGAAACAGGGGGAAAAAAAGGTTTAAATGCTAGGATAGCATCCCGAGTGGCCGTGCATGAATTCGGTATGTGGAAGAGATCTCCTTCTACTTAGCCACAGCTTCTACTTAGCCACCTCCCATCTCCAGTCTCAATTTCCTCCTTTTTTAATCTTTCTGCTGGAGCTGATTGATTGGGAAAGGAATGAGCTGTTTATTGGATGCAGGGGAAACAAATTGCTGTTTTAAGTGCGCTGCCTTGATACCAGACATGACTGAAGATGAAGCATCTCGCCTTCGCTGCGGCGCGCCGCAATCCTCAGGCTTCATTTGGAGCGGTGCCAGCCCAATCCCCTCTCTTCCGCGGCAAATCTGTATGCACGCGATCGCCCTCTTCTGCGTCCGCCGCCTCTCCCCGCCCCGGCAGCCCCAGGCCCAACAAATGGCCGACGCCCGAAGACCTGCCGACCGGGGGTGGGGGGGGGGTTAAACTCAGAGCAGGGCTCTGACTGTAAACCTCTTAACTCATAAGACCCCCCCCCCCCCCCATTTCTTTATTTATTTCCCTTGGAAGCGTATACTGATGGATGTGAGCGTCCAACAAACCGGCGAAAGTTGAACATTAGCCAAGCAGCCACAATGCTCTATTCTAAGCCCTGAATGCAGCCGTTTACAATTTTACTACTGTCTGGGCAGCCATATATTATTAGAGTATGATCGGTATTGGCACATTAGTTTGCCTGAGACAATGTACAGACCGCCTGTCACTTATGAGGACAAGTGTTATGGATGACCAGTGAAAATTTCAGAAGGAGGGCTTGGCTCTGTGGAGATTTGGGTGTATAGAAGCGGCATGCACTTTATGGCTGGACTCCAAGGAGCCATGCAACACGCCTCAAAATCAATAATGAGAATACTACAAATAAAACATACTGCACTTTGTGACAAACATACTTTGATTTTAACACAGGTAAGGTAGGTACAGGTATGCGTTGGTGCAGTAAATATCATTCTTGTTGGTGCTGAGAGACAAAGCATGACTGGATATATAGATCACACATTTCTAGTTGTATATTCATCATTCGATTCATCATTCAAGGCTTACAGTGTTTTCCTGCAGTTTTTGTGTTAGTGTCTATCAGCTGGGTGAAGCTTCTGCCCTTACTAATTTATTAAGAATTCTTGACTTCATCATTTTCTCCTCCACCCTCCTTTCTCTCTTTCTCTCTCTCTTGCTGGGACACAGTCATGTGACCCACTTAATGACAATCTGTCTCTGCACTCAGATGTCTCTACTTGGCTTATTTATTTGATAAAGTGTGATGGCTTCCTTTTGTTGCCCTTAATCGGAGCTTAACGTCTTTACTTTGGGATCAATATACTTTATGAATTATTTCGCCAGCATCTATTTTTTATGGCTTTTCCTACTCATTAGCATACAGAGTTTATTAGCTGAAGCTGCCTGTGTCTTTACCCTGTCGCATGTTCCTTAGGTACAGTAAATATCACTCATGTTGTAATTAATATGCACACCCTCAGCACTAATTAAAACACAGACCCCTCCAACCAGCTGAGCTCTCGGATCTAATGCCCGCATATCTTCATAATGAACTTGTTGTAAATGTGAATCCTACCATCGGATATCATATCCCTAGGAGCTGACAGGCTGAGATGGAGAGGGGAAGTAATAAGATTTGTGAACTTGTTAATATACCTCCCCCCTCGACACCCCCCCCCCCCCCCCCCCCCCCCCCCCACCCCCGCCAAACCTCCACCCTCCCCAAAAAAGAGGACATTTTAATGACACAACTCTAATTAAAGCTTCACTTCATCTCTTCCATTTGCTTAAGAGTTGGGGAGACTGTGCGATGGGTTTCACTCTATGGGAGAATTAAGCGATGGAGGGTCATTGTGCCTCGGTTCACCGAAGGTGTAAATCATTATTTTCTCAGAATTGGAGAAGTCCAAGCCATCCATCAGTAATATGGTGACAAGTGGAGGGACGACCATTTTGAGTGAGTCACAGGTGCAATTATACCCTGCATATGAGGGTTACAATTCAAATTACATCTATACTGCTGACAGAATTCTTTCGGAAATCATGTTGACAAAAAGTTGGTGGTGAAAATGTATGACAGTTCACTTATTTAACAGTAAACAAACTGTTTTTTTGTATGTAGTAAACAAACTTTCAAAACTTCTAGGTTTCAGCTAACTGAGGGTACACTTTGAGAAGCTTGTCTGCGATCCTGTACCCTAGTGCTGCACATACCAGGTTGCATTTCAGTGGTGAGTTTATTGTATAATTTAGATGGCTTGTCCAGTGGATGGGTATTTCAGATTGAGTTTAGTGGTCGAGTGACCCATACTTGTGGTCTCAACAAATACTTCAAAAGGTTTGTGCTAAAAATGATTAATAGGTCACTCATAAGGTACGTGTACATGTTCTTGCCTCTTTGTTTCTGTATCCTGTACTTGTTTATTCAATGTTTTCACAGGATAAGTGCATATACTACTACATTTCTACTACTGCTACTACTACTAATAATTATCTATTATAACTAAAACTAATCCTCCTCCTCCTCATATTCCTCCTCCTCCTTCCCCCCACTACTGCTACTACTACTAATACTTATCTATTACAACTAAAACTAATCCTCCTCCTCCTCATATTCCTCCTCCTCCTCCCCCCCTACTACTACTAGTAGTAATAGCACTAATTTGAGTAACACTAATACGATATCCCCACTGTGATCTTATTTACAATATACCATGCATAGACCTCACCAGAAGAAGGCTTCTGATGGGGCCAGACCAGTGTTTGAGAGGGCTATTACATTGTGCTATAAAATGAAGAAGAATGTCATGGATTAGTATAGCCTGTACTGTTATACTCATGACTCATTACTAGGAAAAATAACTCTTCATTTCACATTTGGCATTAAATATAGATGTGGATGCCTTGTCACAATTGAATGTGCTCATTTTACAACAAAGGGAGGAGTGAGTTGTGTAAAACTGTTTTACAAACCAGTGAAATATATTTTGAAAAAGCTATTTAAAAAAAGAAATAATTAAATCAATGTTTACCTAGTACCAGGACATATGTAAATCGATCCAAGAACTAGGTCATTTCAGAGTGAGTTATTATTTAACATTTCATTACATTTATTTTTGATTATATTTCATTAATGAAAATGATGATGTATTAAGCACCTTTCGATTGGTACACTTTACTATGATTAAAAAGGGGTAAGAGGAAAGTGTAATAGCATTCAGTCAACTTGTATGATGCTATAGTTATATGTATTTATACTATTTTAATATACACTGCCTGGCCAAAAGAAAAGTCGCCGTTGCACCCGTCATGCATAGTGCCCACTGTACAAGCCTCTGGAGGCAGTGTTATGATCTGGGGTCGCTTCAATTGGTCAGGTCTAGGCCCAGCAACGTTATGTAACAATAAAAATGAAGTCAGCTGAGTACCTGAATGTACTGAATGACCAGGTTATCCCATCAATGGGCATATTCCAGGACGACAATGCCAAGATTCATCGGGCTCAAATTGTGAAAGAGTGGTTCAGGGAGCATGAGGAATCATTTTCACACATGAATTGGCCACCAGAGTCCTGACCTTAACCCCATTGAAAGTCTTTGGGATGTGCTGGAGAAGTCTTTACGGAGTGGTTTGACTCTCCCGTCGTCAATACAAGATCTCGGGCAAAAATTAATGCAACTCTGGACGGAAATAAATGCGACGTTGCATAAGGTTGTTGAAACAATGCCACGACGAATGCACGCTGTAATCAAAGCTAAAGGCGGTCCAACGAAATATTAGAGTGTGCAACTTTTTTTTTGGCCAGGCAGTGTATTTACATAGAATAATACATACAATAGAATGCAACTATTATTACTATTAACTTCAATAGTATGCAACTATAAATTGCATACTTGATACAGTTTCACAAATTTTGTTAAACATGTAAATTCCAATTTTGTTCCCCATAACTGCTACAGCCAAGATGCGAACACACATAAATACACAACATGCATAACCGTACAGTACATTATTTTCTCAGATTCATAGCGTATACTTTCCCGCAGAAACACACCAAGTCAATTTTGCATTTTTGATAAAGGGATTTCAACTCGGCAGTCTTTCATTAAGACGGAAATTTTTCTTTATCTTTTATTGTGAAACCTGTACCCACGGGAGTTCTCCTACACGGCTTAATCTGTTAGAACTGTAGCTTTAATAATCTCGCAAACAGACGAAAAGGTCAGGACTGGAGCAGGAAATATCAGAAAAACACACGGAACAGGGGGATAGAAGTTCTCTCACTTCACCACTCTCTTTCACCACTAGTCCCTGCTGTTGGATCATGATTCTGTGCTCACGGTCTTCCCTGCATACCTGCTTCTCTGTGGGTTACGGTTTACCATCGGAGCCGTGTGCCATGCCGCCATGTCTACAGGCCCCCATCTGCCAAGTCAACAGTGGAGGACAGCTGCAATAGCCCCCAAGTCATTTTTAATCAAGTCAACTTAGACATCAATCACATTTTATATTGACCCTAGCCAGCTCCATCAGTAAGGTATGTATTGACCTTTGTTCTAAAGCAGCCATATTATAAACAATTCTCTGCTGTGTTCCAGCGCTAAACATTTTTTACAGATAATGTTTGATGATTATCTTTACTGTATACAGTATATGATACATTATGTATGAGTGCCAAAGCTGTCTAATCTTTCCCAGATGTTCTACTGGTACAATAATCCACAGTGTAATAAACAGGTTCCGCTATCAGTAATATAAAGCATGGGTACAAGCCTACCTGTGCGATGAGTATAATCTCATGATAAATTTATGATATCGGTCATCAGAGATGCGAGGGGCGGGAAAGGTGGCGATGAGGCGGCCCTCTCACGCCGCTGGACGTCCCACGATCGGCTTGTGCCACACTCTCCACCTCTCATCCCTGCGAATAATACAACCGGTGGAATGGAAGTGTTTAGCTGAGACAAAAAAGACAACAGGTAAGACACTGTCAGCAGACAGAACCTCTGCATCCCTTTAGAGTTAACAAAGCAGAAAACATCATATTAATCAATGTTTTAATTCTTTTTTTTAAATAGGCTTTCCTAAAGTGCACAATTTTAAGATAAGCAACCATATTAAAGTTGTAATTTGTCAGAAGTGCAGCAAACCTCAAACTGACAAGCAAAAGAACAACACCACAGAGATAGGCACTTGGTCGAGTGCACACGCTACCTTAGCCACTCCTAACAATTGTATTCTTGAATACCACAGATATTAATTTTCACTTAATGAACAGATATGCAGCTCGATTTGCCATTCTATTAAATACTGATGAAAGAGCATTGTCAGCAATAGAACATCCAGCAGGACCAGCACCAGAAACTAACCAATGCAACCAATACCTCTCACAAGCAGTCTTCTGTTGACAACCATCTGTAATGCAAGAACCCCCATTTTTCTGTCATGATGAGCTCGCCTGTTTGCAAAAAATACCTCATGTAGAAAATGTAGCAGCTCCTAAAATCATATATATTCTTCTTTGTCCCAAAGCTAATATTCCCAGACCTGGCACCCAAATCTGTCCATAACTTTGATAGTTGTCTAACACAGGCAGACAGAGACAACCATGTAATCCTACTACATCTACTGCTGGTGGAGGTTAAAGAGAGTGTCTCTGTAGTCACTTATCAGCCAGCCTCTGGTACAGGCCAGCGTCTTACAATTAATGCAAATGACTGATGCAACTGATTCCCATTTTCACTTTGCCAGCTGATGGTATTCCAAGGCATTTTTTCTGCTTTACCGTCAGTTTTTAACAATTTCTAAACAAACCAATGACAAGACAATACATTTAACATAAACTTTGGTTGAAAACTTAAATTATGAGGTGTCACTTTGCATGATTTTTTTTAAATTCATGATACAGTGAAACATGTGGTCCGAGTTCAGACTAATGAAGTTTTTAATTTGGTTATAGTATATTAATGTCAGAGACACAGGTCCATTAATCAACTTAAAACACAACAGTGTGCTCAGAGAAATGCCTGCCTTGCCTCTGGTAATAAGATCACATGCATTTTAAAGGCCTGCCATTATCACCATGGGTTCCCAAGCTGAAGTCAAAATGCTAAAAATGATTTTCATTCCAAACTCATTAATATGCAAAATTATTCAAATTAGATTGTAATTAAGCATCTACTCAGTAGAAACCCTTTTCATGATAATTTATGATAAACTCTGTAGCCGCTTTGATTGAGATTGATTTTTGGTGCCGGGAAGCTGTCATGAATACAAAGCTACACCTGAAAAAAAAGAAAAAAAAAAACATTTTTTAAACACCCAAGGTATTATTCCGTGAGTAATTCCTTTGCAATCATCTTGGGAGAATATCAAAAATAAAAACCTATGGAAACAAATCTTTTATATACAATGGCACACAGAACACAAAGACAAACAAAAGAACACAAAATGATAAGCAGAAATGATCCACAGCTTTCCTGCCATTCTATATCACCTCAAAGAAAATAATTAATTTCTATAATAGTCTTACAATACTTACTTTGTGCAGGTCAAGCTTAAGATAACACAAACAACATTTACAATCTGCATAATTAAGACACACCAAAATGATATTTGACTTGTCCTAGTGTCCCGAAAATAAAAGGTCTCAGATATGAAATATTATCAATCTGGTGCTACAAAAAAGAGTATTTAAGTCTTGTAAAAAATTTCCTCCATCCAGTCTCAGACAGCTCACAATGTCTGGGGAACAATTAATTTGTGCCTTCTGTACTAACAGAGCACAAGCATATGTGCACGCATGACTTAGAGACAACAAATGTGAGCAAAAAAAAAAGGAACTGAGATATTTTACACTTGTGCTCTTCAGACATGGGCATTAATAACCCACAGGAGGGTCTCTCACTATTGAATTAAAAGGGACTGCTAACTCGCTGGATGCCCACTGGGCAGCATTCAGCCTCTAATGGTCTCTAATGCTGTGTTTATGATCTAATGGGTCTAAAATAAAGATACAATATTGGGAGGCAATTGAAAGGGCACATCTAATGAGGAAGGAGGACATTGACTTAATCTCCCCAGGACTTTAGCTGCTTGGTATGCATACAGTGGAGGCTACAGCGGGGAGAAGATGAGCAGGACTTAATCTGGAGGAAGGGAGGGCGATCTGTGCTTGAGCGCGACGGAGAAACCGTTGAGAGATTGGGCTCGTCCGCTCAGTGGCGCGGCAGGCTGGGAGAGGCAACTCTGACACGGAGCTCAGACCAACAGAGAATGCACTTCGAAAAGACTTCTCTCACTCTCTCTACCTCTCCCACAACATGTACTTGTGCTTGCCTACTAACCCGCCCACTGCCCCGTAATGACTCCGCAAACTGCTCTGTGAGCATGGTGCACGTGTGTTTGTGTGTGCGTGTGTATATGCATGTGGGAGGAGGATCTGAAAAATTGCATATAAATGCTAATGATAATGGTTTATATAATGAAATTAGTCATTAATACAAAATGCATGCCCCTGCTTAAGAAAAGACATGAAAAGGGAAAATTCAGAGCTAAATTCACAGTGCATCTCATATACCATCCCATGCGAGTGTAGGTTAAATAAGAACAGCACAGCATCCGGCATGCATAACGGCTTCACAGCTGAAACATTTTCAATACCTTTAAGGCAGCGTTTAACATACTGGGTATTTTTTTTATTTTTTTTATTTTTTTATACGTCAGAATGACAAACTTTTGTCAAATGAAATCCAGTGCAGACTGCATATTCATATTTCTGAAAATGAACTTCCATAACCTCACAAATGATTACAAATCACACATTTTCATGCCGGTAACTCTGAGGACTTATCTCCCCAGTATCTAATTCTCTCTCTCCCTCCTTCTGGAAACAAATAGAGCCCCATGGAGAGCACTCTAACCCAGACCACAGCCCCTCCAGGTACTGGGAATGTTCCACTGCCCAAACCTGTCAGCACTGCCATTAGTTTAGCTTCAACTGCCCGCCCCCTCTCCTCCCCCCTCTATTCCTCCTCCCTCTCTTTTTACATCCCTCACTCACTCACTCACTCACTCACCACTCTAGTCAGCAGGAAGTCTTGATAAGGGAGGGGAGAAGCCATTTCCAATCAATCAATAAACAAACATCATTTCAAACAGCATAGAGGACTTCACAAAAGATAAATCAATATCTGTATACATAATTCCAATAATCAAGTGATATAGCTTAATCAGGAAAGAGGTAACCAAGAGGGACAGCATAAGAGTCACCAATACTATCAATCTATGACTGAGCTCAAATACCACAGAGTAAGATACCACAGAAGTGGAAGCCGTTAGAAGTGCCCCGTCTGTTTGCTTGTCCGTCTGCACACTAACCCTTCAGTCTCACAGTGTCCAGCATATGCTTTGTGACTAAAAGGGGGTGATTGACAGGATTGCAGTATCACTCCCTCTCTGCAGATCTTTGGCCTTTCAGCTAGAACAAAAGCGCTGTTTTGTGCATGTCGAGAGAGGAGGAAAGAGGTTCACACATCCACAGGCTTGTCTCTGATCTGTAATTCGGTGTCATGACCTGGATCCAGCATCACACTTAGCAATGGAAGGGCAGGAAAACAGGAGACAAGCATTCACAGGCTCACAGAAACTGTCAATGATGATGGTGTGTGTAATGAACTTTGACCCCGGGTGAAATGTAACAACAAGGTGGCATGTGTGATTAGGGGATCAAATTCCACAACAATGCCCTGTAGAAAAACACTCCCGAGCAGGGCTACTCAACTCCAGGTCCTGTGGCCCGCAGTGTCTGCAGGTATTTGCTCCAGCCATGCACTACACCACCTGATTTCAGAAATGAGCTCACTTCATGAACAAACAGGTAAAATAATTAGAGAAATCAGGTTGCGTAGTGCATGGTTGGAGCAAATACCTGCAGACACTGGGGCCCACAGGACCTGGAGTTGAGTAGTGCTGCCCTAGAGGCTTAAGATATATAGAAAATATATGGGTCGCATGGGTATGTATGGGAATAGAGCATATTAAACAAAAAAACATTTACCTCTATATGCAAGTACCCTTATCACCATGACAGAGGATGTAGAAAGAGCGTTGATCGTTCTGCAAGGTTAGAAGAACCATGGTGCAGCTCACATGGAGAAACAGTCAGAAACACAACAAAAGTGTTAAATCTCTATGAAAAGTTTATAAAGTAAAAACAGAGCCTTATGGAAACCCAGAGGAAAACAGAACCGAGTGAAAACCTCTTACTCTGCGAATCAGACTGAAGTAATGATGTTTCCCCATTGTCCAAAAACAAACAGAAAAACGCTCTCCCTCTGTGTACAGAAATACATACAGATATAGTGAGAGACATAAAAGCATGTATTAAAAACCAAATGACATAATACAATAGAACAAATTATACATTTACATAATATAGTTACTTAAACATTAATTATATACATATGTATATATTTAGAGTAGTCACTGCGTTTCTTCATTTATATCCATTATTGTCACGAATATATATATATATATATACGTATATATATATATATTCTTTACTGCACGAGACTGTGTTAAACCATAATGGAGTAAATAAGAGTAAATGTAGGTGCCGTTGGGTTCTGGGGGTGGTGTCATTGCCTGTCCTGCGTTGATGCACTTGAGGAAGTGTCTGTAGCTGGGTACCCTACCCTGGCCAGTCCGTGAATCAGTGCACCTAATGGCGGCAGGGACGGGGCTGAGAAAGCACTGCAAAGTGCCAGTCTGCTTCCCCCTTTCCCGGCTGCTGCGTCAGACAGCTTAATTAACCCTGGGAAAATGGGATCCGTCCAGGCGTGGGGGGGTCGCAGCCTGCCTTTGCTGTGGACTGATGGCCGAGCGACAGTGGGCTGGCAAGCGTGAATTCCCATCTCTCCCCACTGCTGCGCCTCTCCACGGCCCTCCCCTCGCAAAACTCTGCTCCAGGTCAGGAGAATGCGAGGCATCTCTTCTCTTTCCTGGGTATTCTTGCTGGCTCCGGAGCGGTCTTAACGGAGATTGAGCAGGTGGTGGACAGACAGACAAACAAACAAACAAACAAGTAAGACAGTCATACACTCACGCAAGTTTTCCTATCTCAGAAACTGAGATAGAGAGAGGGTGGGAAAGAAAGAGAGAGAGAGGGAGGGGGAGAGAGAGACACGGAGAGAGAGAGACAGAGAAGAACAGAGGGTGAGGGGTTGGGAGGATACAGACATCCCACGGCTATACACACTGGTTTACTTCCCTCTGAGTCGCTCCCTTGCTAATTGTCTATTTTCTCTGTCCTTTAATACCGTGCTACTCAGTCAAAGTGTGCAAAAGGTCAAATGCTAACCTGCCACCAGGTCCCAAAACAACAGGCTGTTATGTTTTGTTAAGTGAGCAACATGTCAGGCTTGACAGTTAGCCCTCTCTGAGCAACTAAACTCTCTTCTCAAGTACCACTGTTACAGTCTCTCACAGCAACACAGGCGAAAAGAACACAAGATGGAGGAAAGGGAAGATGAGAATAGGGTCCATGTTGAATGAGGAAGGGGAAAAATAAGTCAAGAGAAGAATAAGAAGGGGGCAGGGGTGATGAGAAAGAGTTAAAAGTGAGTCAGGGTGAGAAAAGGAAATGTTATCAAAGGCAAATTGCCATAGATTATCCAGTCAGCCATCAATTTGTCAGATAACATCAAAGGTCCTTTCTTTAAAAAAAAGAAAAAAAAGGGCAAATTCTTCTAAGTACAATCCAATTATGTTAAAGTAATTCTTCACCTGATACCCTTGCGATTTAGAAGCAAGGTACCACCATCACCTTTTTTGTCTTGCTAATGATAGGGTATTTATGATAAATTAAATATAATTTGAGGTCAGTTTTTGACTGACTAC
Organism: Synaphobranchus kaupii; assembly: GCA_029718625.1. Classification (NCBI taxonomy): domain Eukaryota; kingdom Metazoa; phylum Chordata; class Actinopteri; order Anguilliformes; family Synaphobranchidae; genus Synaphobranchus; species Synaphobranchus kaupii. Next base: position 61,517,327 of record CM056380.1, read on the forward strand.
CATTTGAAGTGACACCATATTCATGATGAAATATTTTTTAGAAGGGAAAGAGAATTGCAGGCAATATACAGTTGAAGTCGGAAGTTTACATACACTTAGGGTGAAGTCATTAAAACTCATTTTTAACCACTCCACAGATTTTATGTTAGCAAACTATAGTGTTGGCAGGTCAGTTAGGACATCTACTTTATGCATGACACAAGTAATTTTTCCAACAATTGTTTACAGACAGATTATTTCACTTTTAATTCACTATATCACAATTTCAGTGGGTCAGAAGTGTACATACACTAAGTTGACTGTGCCTTTAAACAGCTTGGAAAATTCCAGAAAATGATGTCATGGCTTTAGAAACTTCTGATAGGCTAATTGACATTATTGGAGTCAATTGGAGGTGTACCTGTGGATGTATTTTAAGGCCTACCTTCAAACTCAGTGCCTCTTTGCTTGACATCATGGGAACATCTAAAGAAATCAGCCAAGACCTCAGAAAGAAAACTGTGGACCTCCACAAGTCTAGTTCATCCTTGGGAGCAATTTCCAAACGCATGAAGGTACCACGTTCGTCTGTACAAACGTAGTATGCAAGTATAAACACCATGGGACCACGCAGCCGTCATACCGCTCAGGAAGGAGACGCATTCTGTCTCCTAGAGATGAACATGCTTTGGTGCGAAAAGTGCAAATCAATCACAGAACAACAGCAAAGGACCTTGTGAAGATGCTGGAGGGAACAGGTACAAAAGTATCTATATCCACAGTAAAACAAGTCCTATGTCGACATAACCTAAAAGGCTGCTCAGCCAGGAAGAAGCCACTACTCCAAAACCGCCATAAAAAAGCCAGACTACAGTTTGCAACTGCATATGGGGATAAAGATCTTACTTTTTGGAGAAATGTCCTCTGGTCTGATGAAACAAAAAATGAAATGTTTCGCCATAATGATGATCGTTAGGTTTGGAGGAAAAAGGGTGAAGCTTGCAAGCCGAAGAACACCATCCCAACCGTGAAGCACGGGGGTGGCAGCATCATGTTGTGGGGATGCTTTGCTGCAGGAGGGACTGGTGCACTTCATAAAATAGATGGCATCATGAAAAAGGAAAATAATGTGGATATATTGAAGCAACATCTCAAGACATCAGCCAGGAACTTAAAGCTTAGTCGCAAATGGCCCTTCCAAATGGACAATGACCCACAGCATACTTCCACAGTTGTGGCAAAATGGGACAACAAATTCAAGGTATTGGAGTGGCCATCACAAAGTCCTGACCTCAATCCAATCGAAAATTTGTGGGCAGAACTGAAAAAGCATGTGCCAGCAAGGAGGCCTACAAACCTGACTCCACCAGTTCTGTCAGGAGGAATGGGCCAAAATTTCAGCAACTTATGGTGAGAAGCTTGTGGAAGGCTACCCAAAACATTTGACCCAAGTTAAACAATTTAAAGGCAATGCTACCAAATACTAACAGAGTGTATGTAAACTTCTGACCCACTGGGAATGTAATGAAAGCTGAAATAAATCATTCTCTCTACTATTATTCTGACATTTCACATTCTTAAAATGAAGTTGTGATCCTAACAGAGGACTGCTTTGTACTTATTTATTACAGAACCCCTGTTCAAGCTCAAAGGAAGCCAACTATTGTATAATTAGTTTACTTGTGACTAGAAGAGAGTGAAGAATAATTTTTCTGGTTTTGTCTTTTAAAACAGGGGTGAAGAAGGGAAAAAAAACTGCAGTAGAAAATGTTTTCATTTAAAAGCAAACAAGAGAAAAAAGTGAAAGGCCTGTGGCACTGGTTTCTTGCCAGACAGGATAAATGGCTAGGGCCAGCTTTATTGGATTTGGGAAAAGGCTTGCGATGAAACACAAATTCACCGCTTTGATCAGAACTCCATTACGCCAAGTAGACTCATTATAAATAGCACACATATAGGAGCAGGGGCATTTTTTAATCACCAGGACATTTTCTTCCAGGGGAATCCTCCTTGTTTCTATTGAAATGTATTCATAGGCTAATAATTTTTATATGGACTCTGTATTTGCTGACAAAGAAACTGAAGACAGGCTTTCTTCTCATCCCATAGGGTACAGTTTAGTTTTTGTTAGATTGCTTGGCTGCACGTCTTGTCCAGCTTTGCTCATTTTAACTTGCTGCTATCATTATTAGATTCACAGCCTGTGGACGCTTTGCTTTCTGGAACTCAGAGAACGGGCTACTGCACACGCTTAAGACATATCTCTCACTGACAATATCTTACATTACATTGCATTCACTCAAAAGATGCTCATATCCATCCTATACCCACAGGCAACTGTAAAGTTGTTTGGGTGAACTGATGCCCACAAAGCCCTGGCCAGCTACCTCTACTGGGACATAGCAAGTTGGGTCCCACTGCTATGGACTCTATTGCATAATAAGCAAATGACATAGATGAGGCTTGAACCTGCAAACACTGGGCCCAGCCTGCGCTTGTGGTGAGCACCTTTGCCGAGCCACTCAGGATTTATTCCGTACATCACATCATCCTTATATGACTGAAACAAGACACAGGATAGATATCTTCATGGTTTTAAGTGTAAATGCAAGGATTACCACTGGTTGTATAAGGAGCAGAACTACTGGCCTGTGGTTAACAAGGCCAGCACCTTATTGGAGGATTGCATTTCATTTGCTGGATACTTTATTGATTCAAAGTCACTTTTGCACTGTTATCAGATTGCACATTCTATCAACATATGTTAAACTACACTCTAGAAAATAAATATTTAATTTGCCATAAATCATGGCAAAACATTTGGTGAAAATATATATTTCTAAAAGTAGTTGTTAACTAACTTTAATATGAGTATCAGAGCTAACAGATGGTCACCACCAAATTTTCACACTGTTACAGTATTTCAGAATCTATTCAATTACATTTAACATGGTCTCTTCCAGAAAGAGGGATCTAAGGACTGAAAGCCATCACATTTGCATAAGAGGGTGGGGGGTGGTGTCATGAAAGAATGACATCACGTCAGGAGGAATGACTGGCTCGGCAGGAGGAGGAGGGGCCGAGGGCGTTAATGCGCTACAGTGCTGCTGCAGACCTGTAATGAATCCGCGTGGGATCGGAGGGGTCGGAACCATCCGAGGAGGGCCAAAACAAATCCCACAACATGGGGCCTCGCTGGCAGGGGGAGGGGGAGGAGACCTGGGGAATGGACAGCTATGGTCGGCTGGGCAGCCGGTCCGCTGGGTTTAAAGATACCGGCGGAAACACAGAAACAAGACCAAACACATCAGCTGCTGTCAAGCAACCACTGAGGGAAGTGTACCGAGAGCAAAGGACAGAGGTGTCATGGAAAAAAGAGCTATCAACTCGAGGATGAACACCCAACACAACACAACACAACCCAACCCAACACGACGCTGTGCTGTAAGATCAAATGGGTTTAAAATCTAGCAGAGAAATAGCGGCGTTATTGGGGAGGTGAAAGTCAAACAGGCATTACTACTACAATAATTATTAATAATAATAATAATAATAATAATAATAATAATAATAATAATAAGTTATTATCTGATTTTACTTCTTCAGTGCTTTTTTTTCCCACTCAAAGTACTTTCCAATATAAAAATGACAATTGATACAGAATAAAAGAATAAAACAAACTGAAGGCAGCCATAAATTCCAGAATGTGTGCGATAAAACGGAATAAACAAAAGCCAGGTTTAAAAAAGTATTCTAAGAACATTTACACGTATACCATTTAAACAATAGCAATTCAATGTAACATGAGTGGAATTCTTCAGCTACCTGTGGAAAAAAGCTGGGTTCATCATTGGATGGCTTGTCTTATTGTAGAACAGCGTTGTTCAAAAACATATTCCTAGGGGCAGAGCCTTTTTCAAAATGGTGTGTACAGGATAAACATTTTCCTGAAAGAAAATTATGTAAAGCACATGTTTATAAACAAAGTAGACACTTTTTAAAATATGTACAGTGGATATTACGTTTCAGTCTGTCCCTAGTAGTGTTGATGACACTGCAAATTTAGAAAAAGACATATTTTTTTCAATGCACAATATTTGATGGATCTGAATAGTATAGTTTTTACTTCACAGTGATCAAAGGGCCAAGGGTATGCCTATGGCAGGTCATGTTTGGTCCCCGGGCTGCCAGTCCAATAGCCCTGGTCTACAACAATCCCATGTATTTGATATTCAGTGTATGACAATACACTGATATTTTTTCTTGTATAGTTCCAATCAATTCACCATAGATTATCCATCTTTTTAAAGGATAGCATGATTGCTTAAGGAGGGAATTTAAATGCATATTTTCCATGCTCAGCCTACAAAACAAAAGCAGGTAGAATCCATGTTAGATTATAACACACAGTATTCACGCTATTTTATTCCATCCCCTATCTTACTGCATACGGAGGACAGGAGGGGGAGAGAAAGGGCTTACACTGTTTTAGTCTGCAACACATTCTAAGCACGACCACAGTCCAGAGTAAGCCCAGAGCACCTCTGGAACAAAGCAAATTACAGTTCAGCAACTTCACGCCCCCAATTTCTACACATAGGACCACATCAAGGAAACAGATAGGACTAAATTATGTTTAGTTTGGGGTTTTACATTTCAATTTAGCCTGAGGCTTCAGAGACATTAAGGCCTTAATCTAAATCCTGGTCAGTGTGTGCTCCCTGGAGCATAAACCAGGCTTTATTAGCATCTCAACGGTCCCTCTCCATAATGGCAAAACAGTTGCTCATTACTGGTCATTAGATTCATATTACATTTATTTGCAATAGCAATACATCTTATATTCATAAATGGAAAAAAAGCTGTAATGCATTGCTTTGACACCTGCTGCATGATGTAAAAAAGAAAAAAAACACGAAACAAAACATTTAGTAATTGGAGCAGGGAGTGGATGCAGCACCTCTGTGTATGGACTGCTAATCTGCGCCTGTCTACATTTAGCATGTACAGACAGAAAAATAAAATACAACAGATTTTCCATCGGCAGACTCTATAAACAAGCACACAGTTTACCCATACAACATGTAGTGTCTTTGCTAAATTAAATGTGTCCTTGAAAATTAATATGATAAATCCAAGTGTTACAGGAATAGTGTGACAAGCCTTTGCATCAGTCTTCACACTAAATTAGTTGCCGTGGTAAGCTTTCCAAAATGGGTGTTTAAGGGCACTCGGAGAGTACATAAAGGTATAGACATGTCTACACTTTTAAAGAAGTTCAGAACACATCTGAAATTAGTTTGACGGGAAGCTCATGCTATCTCCTGAACTTAAAACATCACGTAATATACAACTGAGGGGGGGGGGGGGGAAGACACTCACTTTCTTTCTTTTCTTTTTTAGGCAAGCAAGGCTTTATTAAGGGTACAGCAAATGACCAAATGATCTAGAATTTCTCATTTATCTTACATTAACAGTAAAGGTAGAGGGCTGTCGACACAATGGGGGTGCAATGACAGTGTTGTACTGTGAAAACCCTGTAGAAAATGTGTAATTTAGATCTTCTGTGAGTAACTAACATTACAGGACTCTGCCATCCCACTCCCACCCACACTAAACCTTGTGTATATCTACTGCATGCATTTTCCTAAGTAATGATGTCAAAGTCAACACACAACAGTTCTGCATTCAGTGCACTAAATATTCACAGCGCGTGGATACGCTTTAAATAACTGAGGCTCAGGCCTCTGACAGGAATCTCTTTTAATTTTCACAATCTTGAGGCATAATTGTACTAAATTGATGCTGTATTATTCTGAAGTAGACATTTCTGACACCCCTTTGCTTATTGCACTGTTTTCTCTCACTAAATGAGGGCTTTTAAACTCATTTAACTTCCTGTGAGTAAAAGTTAACATGGGGCCAATGTCAGCAGCTGCACTGAAGCTTTTCCTGGGGGAAAAAAAGAAAAAAAGAATAATACCCTGAACTTGCTGCAGCGATAGTAATGATGTTCATCCAAATATTCTGATCATTCAGAGGAGAAAAAAATAAATAAAAAATAGGAAAATTACAATATACCTGCCAGCCATTCAAATGGAACCTCCTTTACAGGTGGACATAGCGCATTAACGGACTCATTATCTGTATCAGACCATATGGACATGGACTGAGGTGAGTCAGGATGATGGAGTCTTGAGGTGCTCTGCCTAATTATGACAATTATGCCATCTCCATCACGAGGGGCAGTTACAGAAAATGGTGTCACGGCCCCTCCAGATTGGTGTCAGCATAGCCGGTCTTTGAGTGAGCCCGAGTGGTGTGCCCTGTAGCTCTTGTGATGCCCCCGAGGTGTTAGCATCGCAATTGCTCCAGGTTAGCAAATAGGGGGGGCGGGGGGTGTAAAAAGAGAATGTGGTCTTCTTGGTGCAGTGTGTGAGATTTGATTTTCTTTTATTTATTTTTCATAACTGGCAACAAAAGCGCATATATTCGCTTGAACTCCATTGGGCTCTGCATGTGTCAGACAATCTTCTAATGCTATCACTGACACGAGTCATAATCCTATTAAAATGCCATAATCCAATACAATTATTTTCACTCAAAATTTTTACGTTAACTCCATGCTAAAGTGCCCACCAACATTAAAAATTGCTTAGATTTAAAAAAACAAATACATCTTGAAAGAATTACAGGCTGTAATTGGTTGATTTACATGGTATAGGCTATTTCTAGGCAACTTTTTTAATGTCAGCTGTCCAGAAAGAAAAGCAATGTAACTCACACAGTCCAATTTTAAAAGTATAATCCTACCTTGTGTATTTTTCATATAAAAATATTGTATTCAAAGCAAACACAATTTCACATAAGGTAGGAGATGCAGTATAGCATTGTTGTGCTCCTAAAGTACATACCGCAACAAAAGATGGTTTCAGCCTGGGTAGATTTCCTCCACGGATACTTCATATGAGTTGCTCATGATTTCTTTTCATACAGCTTTTTGAATCTCTTTTACAAGGCGTCAGGCAGGATGTGCCATGGCCAGGTCCTTGAGTGCTTAAATTGGGCCCAGAGGATGCAGTCTGATCAATACCCCCCCCCCCCCCCCAAGCAGGTGTGTTCTCTCAGGGAACTGACTCAGATAAAACAAAATCATTCCGTAATGAGGTGTGGTTGGACTGCCTGAGCCATACATTGCAGCATTGTTCGCTAATGCTCCGCTGATGCACTACATGAAATAAAAACACATTATTGATGAAAACATGATACAAAACAAAACAGGGCAGATACGTGCTGCAGGACAGGAGATCACAGGTCTGCTTACAGCACAAAGTAATCAGCCAGGGAGTTATTCCCAAAGTAAGTCTTCGCACAGCTTTGCCATTGGTCTCAGCCATTTTTAAATTAATTCCTTCAAATTCCGACTGTGTCTAAAACAGTCATAAAACAAAGTCACTGAAATAAACAACCTGAAATAAATGGATGAATTTTCTGTGCACAAGCAGCATGTTAACAAGCCTTTTATAATGGATTACCCACTGTGCAGGAATCTTGCAGTACGGATTGCACAAAATCCATGGCCACAGAACATTGTCATAAACTACAATTAAGTAATGGGGATTCATTCATTCACTTATTCATGAATAAGTAGGCTACTTGGAAAATAGACCAATGAATGCATTAATGAATCATCACAGTTTCATCATCAGGCACAACTCCCAACTACAAATCTCTGGAAAACATTTTTAGATTAATTGATGCATTGTAATCATTATGCATTACTGCAGATGACTAACACTTTTTTTTTTAGTTTGCACACCTATGTTGGGATTATTCTTTTGTTGTCCTCAGTGTATCTCACACTTTAAACGTGGGCACCATGCTATCACAATCCAAATCGATTAAGCGTTGCGATATTTTCAAAACCATAGTACAAAGATGGACCCGATTTATTAATCCCGCCTCTAGAAGGCGTTCATTGGTAGCCTACTTCACCGTACATTGGTTATGTCAGATTGTGCCTGTAACCGTCATACCCAGAACAACACGATTGGTTTCTTTTGACAAGCTCCACTGCTGAACGCCGGTAAAGTAGCCTACAAAATAAATTTATGACCGTTTGCTACACTGTAAACTATAGGCGAGACATCGGCTATAACAAAACGGCACTGTCTTTGGTTAGCTAGCTAGCGAACCACATTTATTGAGTGTATGCTTGTTTTAACCCAAGTGTAACGCTAAAAAAAACTAGAGGTTTTATAACTACTATGGCTGTTTTTATATTCTCAGTACACATTCACAGTGTACCATTGGGAACCCAGCTATCGGTAGCCTACATTTGGATGTTGCTAAACGAGCATCTTCACAAAGGGCTGGTTAGCTAACTTTCAGGTTTGAACTTACAGGCAGCAAGCTAGCGCTCCGTTTCAGTTTCAGTTCTTCTTTATGGCTTAGGGACCAGAAAGTCATGTGACAGAGTATGCTAATAATAAACTATCTATAGAAAGATCACACCACTTTTTTATCCGCTCTCTCTAGCCTGCTATTTTAGGGGAAATGTTGCATTTTCGAATAAGACGCGCTCTCCATCGGCTCTTGCAAAAGCGCAATTCACGTGTAGTTGCTGTCTAACTAACGTAGCGTCAATGGTGAGTGGCCACGTACATGCACGGGCATGTCTGTTACTGGACGGGTGATACACTGATACAATTTTACTTTCGTTTTTATTTTTATTTTTATAGTTTATGGTAAAATTCTTACCAGATCACGAGAGTGGTCTGCTTGTACATACTTTATACAGGTCAACATACTCATTTTTAAAAATGTATTTTGTAGGTAAGCTACGGGGTGCAAAAATGCCCCCAAGAAGAAAACCCCAACCTACTCCAATGCCAGAGGGCTACATTATGACGGACACGGAAAAGAAACAGTGGAAGCTAGGCAAGATCATTGGCCGAGGAGGCTTTGGACTGATCTATTTAGGTAGTGTGACACCATGTACCCCCTTACTGAATTATGAGTGTTCTTTAGAGTAGCCTTAACTTATCAAAGCCTACGAGCCTTGACTAACAAAACTTTTTTTTTGCTCTTTGCTTTCATTTTCATACCAAGTGGAACTGCGGTCTATGAATATTATGTTAAAACAAAGGAAGATGTGTTGCTCTTTTTCTTTACCGGTGCACCCAGTATCCAACACACACCCAAGTGTGCTGTCATTTAATTAGCCAACTATGCAGAAACCTGAACAACTGGATTTTGATGTTGTGTTATCACTCTACAGCTGTCAGCACTAAATCTGTGCTATGACCATCAGTAGATCTGTAGTGCCCAGCTGGTTGCTACACAGTGGTAGTGGTTGAGGTGAATTTACCCCCTTTGTTCTAAAGCACTTTTTAAGTTCTGAGACAAAAGGCAGCATGTAACTGCAATCATTGTTATCACATTATATGATGTCCTGCAGTACCAGACATTGCATACCTCAATTCATATCTACAGTACCAACGTTCTGCAATGCCTGCAGAATTATAAAACTGATAACTGCACTGAATCAACTTGAAATGAACGGTTTATGACACTGCGTGTATTTTACATTCCATTATGCATGTGTGGTCCAGGTAGGCCAATTATGAGAGACACAACCATAATTAAGTAAAAGGCAGTGAGCTTCTTCTCCTGCCCATCTCCCAGCATACAGTGCAGTCTGTAAGAATTTGGACAGTGACACAATTTTTGTTGTTTTTGGTCTGTACTCCAGCACATTGGATTTGAAGTGAACAGTGACGACGAGGTTAAAATGCAGACTTTCAGCTTTAATTTGAGGGTTTTTACATCTATATCAGGTGAACCGTGTTGCAGTTGTAGTCATTTTTATACATAGTCCCCCCATTTTAGGGGACCAAAAGTAATTGGACAAATTAACATAAACTTAAATAAAGTCATCATATTTAATATTTGGTTGCATACCCATTGCATGCCATGACTTCCTGATGTATGTGACCCAGCAACATCAAAAGACCCTTGATATCTTATTTTCAGGTACTCTTAGAAGGGATACTATAATCTTGAATCCAAATGCAGAAAGGTTGTAGTATTAGGAGGTCATGGCATGCCAAAGGATATACAGCCAAATATTAAATATGATGACTTTATTTAAGTTTTGTTAATTTGTCCAATTACTTTTGGTCCCCTAAAATGGGGGGGGGGGGGGGTTTATGTATAAAAATACACTATGTATAAAAATGCTACAATTGCTACACGGTTCACCCAATATGTATGTAAAAACCCTCAAAATAAAGCTGAAAGTCAGCACTTTAACCTCATAGTTACTGTTCCGTTTCAAATCCAATGTTCTGGAGCACAGAGCCAAAACAACAAAAATTTTGTCACTGTACAAATACTTATGGACTGCACTGTATATCCCTCCACATGGTAGTATGGCTTTCCCTGTATTCTTGCTGACATGCCTAAACTCTGGGCCTACCCCCCCCCCCATATTAAGGACACACGTGGCAAGGGGGCCGGGCAGAGGGTCAAGGGACGCAGCGCGGTCGACGCATTAGCCGCGTGGTAAATGCACGGGAAGAATTGCAGATTTGGAAGTTAATGCACTTCCAGCAGAGCATGGCAACGAGGGAGTAAGGGAGAGGTGGTGTATTATTTCATCGTTATCACGCCGTATTTACTTTTTCACCCTTCAGCTTCCCGGAGATTGGACGCACCTGTTCCCGATGACTCTGATTTTGTGATTAAAGTCGTAAGTACTGTGTGATCGTGTTGTCGCCATCGTCGATCAGGGCGTTTCCAGCTATTCGCCTGCTGGTCTGCGCTCTCTTGCTTCTCATACGCTTGTGGCCTCCTTTTCATTCAGTTGGACTTGCTGCTGTTGACGTTTAATGAGGCAGAACTCCATAATCAGGTTTTGCAACTTTGAGCACAGACAAAGTTTGAATTGATCTGGACTGTATAGCACAAGAGAGTTAGACAAATGTAGAATGAATATGTAAACACCAGTTACAGTTCCTTGTAAATTTCAAATGTAACTTTTATCCCCCTGCATGTGAAGTTATGCCTTCATTTTTATTTTCCAACACTTCCAAATACTTTTTTATAATTTATAATTCAGTTTATTTAAATCAGGGAACAAGATCTGCTTAGGATGGAGGAGTGTTACATCTATTCTTTTAATGGATTTACTTTCCAGGAATATCATGAGAATGGCCCTTTGTTCTCTGAGCTGAAGTTTTACCAGAGGGCTGCAAAACCAGAGAGCAGTGAGTATGCTGCTTCAGAGTGCCAGCTGGTATAGGTAATTTCTCAGTGCAGCTTGTTCAAAGTCATCCATTAAACTTTTTAACAAAAGCGAAATCCCTGGAACTTAACGCCGCACATCTTAATTAACCGCACACTGTGCGGCTGATACGAAGGAGAACTGCACCAGCGAGAAGAAGGGTAGACGGGCAGTTTGGCGGAACGGATGACAGCCTGTGCCAGCCGGAGGAGAGCGTCTTGCTGATGAAGTGGCAGTAGATGTAAATTATCGCCGCTATTCAAATTAATAAACCAAAGCAAACATGCACCTCCGTGGCCGTTACCGCGCTCCCTGCCTGTTTTAACTCTAATTTTGAGAGAGTGACCAAATTGCAAATAATGATGCCGGATCTTCCAGGGGCTCTCGACCACCTGTCAGTCTGGTGCGGAGCCAGCTAGGCCCTGGTCTCACACACGCCAAACTTCCTGCCACGCTCAGAGAGACCGTCACGGATGGGGCTGAGTCGGCTGAGTCGGGTGGGGGTGGTAGGGGTTTGTGTCGGTTTTAGTTTGCGAGTTGTAGCCCCGACCTTCTCATGTGGCAATGTTAAAATTTTCCCATGTGGCACTCATTTTGTATGTTGAACATCTTAGCACATGTACATGTGTGTATGAAACTGTGCTGTAATATTTTAAAAGAGCACTACATTCAGTTGCATGACTCAGATCTGCTAGAATAATCTGTATATAATGGCAAAGTGTAGGTAACGAGCAGTGCATCACTTTTTCTTTTTTTTGATGTAGCATTGCTTTTTTTTTGTTGAAAATGTGAGAAAGCGCTTGGAAAAGTTTGATCAGTACGTATTGCTTTCCGTTTCTGATAAGACACATTCTAATTCATTTCCTCACAGTTGAAAGGTGGAAGAGGATGAGGGGGCTGGATTTCCTTGGTATCCCGTCCTACTTTGGCTCTGGATTGACAGAGTTCAACGGAACACGGTAATATGGGTGTGATTTTTTATTTTAATGGTAAACCAAAAATAAGTCCCAAACATACAGTAAAAGGGTCAATTTGGCTTGATGGAAAAAATATAGATGCGATGAAGCAATGTGTGCATTATTTGACTTCATTAACTGACTTGTGTCTGGACCAAAACTAGCGATTAGATTTCAGCTTTTTTGTTAACTGAAAAGGAATTGGCCCCATTAATTTGCACATTTTAGGCAAAAGCACTTCCCTAAGGTACAATATCCTACAATAATGTTTTCATTGGAGCAGTCGTTTTGATAATGCACCAGTTTGGTCACTGCTAATGAAACTGACGCTCCTGCCTTTCATTATCATGTCATAGGCCTATGCTGTTACAGGCAATCTTATTTATTAAAGGTTGTATCAGCGATTTTGGGTGGAAACATAAATGATCACATTCATCTCATTTTTCCTCACGATCCGCTAGCTGCCCGCCCCATAAGCAGGCCGTCAAAAAACCGCGTCTCTGTAGGCAGCCTATGCTCCGAGATCGTACACAAAAACAATGGTACTACCAACTACTCAAAACCAAAATAAACAGCATTCCAACCAATCACAATGATCTGCACAAACGTGACGTCACTTCTGAAGCGAAATCCCAAACAAACATACTTATGAATAATTATGTTATGTTTTAAAAAATAGTGTTCAAGCATCCAGAATTATAACCACGTTAATAACGTTTGTAAGAAACCAAACCGTTTGTAAATCCGTCAAGATTTCAGCGAGATAAGAGTATTAGCGTTTGTGCAGATCATTGTGATTGGTTGGAATACTGTTTATTTTGGTTTTGAGTAGTTGGTAGTACCATTGTTTTTGTGTACGATCTCGGAGCATAGGCTGCCTACAGAGACGCGGTTTTTTGACGGCCTGCTTATGGGGCGGGCAGCTAGCGGATCGTGAGGAAAAATCAGATGAATGTGATCATTTATGTTTCCACCCAAAATCGCTGATACAACCTTTAAACTAAAACATACCACATGAATAATCGCTGTAGTTGCGTGATATACATTAAATATAAAGTATAATACAGAATAAAATGCATAATCAATTTTAATTATGCTTCAATATGATTATTCTGTGCTGAAACATAGGCCCATGTACTGAAATTTCACCAAAAAAAAAAGTATATATATTAGAGCACCAACTGCTTCATTTAAGAGTTCCAGATTTATACATCTGGAAATAAAATGTACTCTTCCGTCATTATTTTTCATTAATACACTAAACCCTGATTTGCTGATTATTGCAACGATATATTAGAATGACACGTGGAGACTGTTATTTGTGAAGTTTAACCTTGTGCTCAGATTGTCTGACAAATCAGTTGCTTTCATGGGAATCTGAAGATAATAAAAGCATGTTAATATTATATGCAAACATGAGAAAACGGAGTCCCTCAGAGGCTAAATACCACTGTGAACAAGGATTCTGAGGTCAAATGCAATCGTGCTATTTTCATATTGAGAAATAGGCCAAAAAAATGTCAGCAGATGTCATAGCGCTGTTCACACATACAGGATTATATATAGAGCTGGGCTTTGTACTAGGTGCCTGTGGAATATTAGTTATTTACATGTAAAGTTCACAACAATCAAAATGAGTGGCTTGCTGATTTGTGTTTGGGGTCATATTCACAACCATTCACATTAAAAACAAAAGTAAGTCTAATAAATCCATGGGTGCGGTCACAGCAGTTATTACAGAAGTCTACAATTTAGGTTGATGTTTGATTTCTTTTATAAAGGCAACTAACACAGGGATATATGGATAACACAACAAACAATCCTTTTACACAGCTGGATATTTACTGAAGCAGTTCAGCTCAGTTTCCTAACCATTATATTAAACTGCTGCTCTAGTTAGATTCTTAAGATTGCAATTACACAAGAGTAAAGGAGAAGAAAAAGTATTAGATTTAGAAACTGGAGGCAGAAGAAACTGGAACACAAGTACGACATAAAACAGTGATTTCTCTGGAGGGAAATCAACAATAGACTGATTGTAATGAGGAGCAGTATGGATAGATAATACTGGGGTTTGCACAAACTAGGTACTAGAAGCAAGTACACTTTAATTGGGTTCTAGGTAGGGCTGCCCCCGACCAAAGATTTGCTTAGTCGACCTGTAGTCGTCAGTTCAAACCCATAGTCGACTAACCGTATATTAATTTAATTATTTAAATATGTATTTTTGAGCATCAGAAAATGGTTTGACTTGCATCTGATCTATAGTAAGTTTCATATATTACAGAAAAATACAAAACCGTCATAATAAGAATTTAAAATATCAATTATAGCTACAAGCACAGGCTGCAATTTGCTGTCCTGAGCTGCCTATTAACAGCATCGGTTTGCTTATGGCCAGCGCTGTATTATCGCATTGACAAAGTGGTAAATGAATGTGTCAGAACAACAAGCAATGAGACATTTAACATTGTTATTTTTATTTCCTTTATAACAACACACAACTTAAAAATAGTGAATAACTAAATAAAAAAGCTGCCTTTTGTCCGGTGATACGAAAGAGCAAAAACAATGTAGCTAATTTAACTTCACGGTTATCAAGATTTTTTAAAATGCACATAGCTATAAATTATATAAACAAACAAATAAATAAAAAACACAGCAAACAAACACTTAAGAGAAATATCAACAACAGGCCAAACGAAAATTTAATTATAATCTATATTAGCAACGTAAAAGTGTGTTTTAGCCTACTTGTGACCAGCGAACCTTGTCACATTAGGCATACTCACTGCTGTTTTTCCTCTGATCGCAGTCTTCTCATATTATGCGTGAGGAACACAAGTTTGTTGACGTTGCTCAGGAGAAGTGAGCTCCGCGTTTTGCTGATAATGAAGCCGGCCTTTGAGAAGATGCGCTGAATGATAGGTGAATTGTTGCTTGCAGTTCACATTTAACATTTTTGGGGTCATCCTTTAGACGCTTGAAATGCTCGCACAGTTTTGATTTTCTCTCAGACATTCTATACAACTGATCTATTTCTTAATTAATAGACACCAATTGTTCATTACAAGGCACACATCCGGAATAAATAGTTTGTTTTTTCACACTGCGACGATTCGACCAATTAAAATTTTGGCCGACTAAGTTCTTTTGGTCAACTAATGGTTTAGTCGACTATTTGGGGGCAGCCTTAGTTCTAGGAGTCACAATGATACGCACAAAAAACACTAACACAGTCACCTGGAGATAAAAGTAAGTGTGCATAATGTACCTACAGTACAGCTGATTAGAATTGGGAATTGGGCACAGGGTACAGATTAATACAGAAAACAGGAGTAGACCCAAGACAGAGCCTTGAGGTACACCGGCAGATTTGGTGATGACTATGGTTCATAAAATACTTCTCCATTGATAACCATACCTTAGGTACAGGTTCATGGTGATGGACCGGCTGGGTACTGACCTGCAGAAAGTGTCTGAAGAGAATGGCGGGAGGCTGAAGAGACTAACCGTTCTGAGGCTGGGATACCTGCTGGTGAGACCATCACAGTCCTGCCCTGCCTTTCAAACACAACGATTTAAAGAGCATTACAGAAATTCAGTGTGATTCATTGCATTTTGTTTATTATTTGATAGTCATTTTATATAAAGTTTAACTAACTCTTTAACCTTCCCATTATGTTGAAACTTTATGATGCCTTTTATGTTTGGGGTCAAATTGACCCCACCAGTTTAAATCGACACATAGTTATAATAGAAAAATTTAGACACTGTAGGCCCTTACACCCGGCGCTAAGCAGCGGTAGCCCAAATGCGTCTTTGCTAGTTTCAGACCGCGCAGTTGTCATCTTAATGCAGGTGGCTTTTAAAGGGAATGGGAGTTAACACTCTGATTGGTTTATTGCATGTTACACCAAATACACACCTATAATTAATGAAGAGGCTAAGTTCAGTCCATTTGAACCTTGTGCCTTACTTTGCGCTCAAAATATGTGCCCTCTAACAAGCAGAAGTTGAGTTGGACACGCCCTAAATGCACTTGCGGCATGCATTTTAGACCATGCGCTAAGATCGTCAAGATAGAACCCTGTGTGTCATCTTCTTAATGTCTCCCAATCCCAATTGACTAGCCTTTTATCCTATATATTAAAACCCTCCCCTCACAGTTGGATGTGCTGGAGTACATTCACGACAACGAGTATGTCCATGCAGATATAAAGGCTGCCAATCTATTACTGGACAACAGAGACCCCAGCAAGGTGAGTAGAGAGGAGCTTCGTGTACCAGCTATTAAGAATAGGGTGTGGATAGAACATGTTTGATTGTTTTAATAAAAAAATTTAAATATGTGAAAGGGACCGCAGGAGATCCAGTCTGATCAGCGCTGTCTCCTGTAGTCCTGTGTGGGTGTAAAATAGTCACTGGCTCATTGTGATTGAATTGGGAGGAGTGCAGGAGCAGCGGGTGCTCTGCTTCACTCCTGTATGGGTGGGTGCAGAGCAGGTGATAACGGTGGTGATAACGTGATAACAGTGATTCCAGAATTCAGGAGAATAACGGTGATAACGGTGATTCCAGAATTCAGGAGAAAAATTTTAAAAGAGGGAAAAATTTAAGGAAAGAAACATAAAAATAAAACAATAGATGCTTTAACGAGAATAGAACTAGTTTCTGCCATTTACGTTTGCCGTTCCAGGGTAACAGCTGCCTGATAGCCATGTCCTCACACTGCAGGTCTACCTGGCAGACTACGGCCTCTCGTACAGGTACTGCCCTGACGGAGTTCACAAGGAGTACAAAGAGAATCCTAAAAAGGGACACGACGGTACGATTGAGTACACAAGCACTGATGCTCACAATGGAGTAGGTAAGAAACACTGAAAAATGCATATGGGTCATTTTACTCCTCATAAGACCTGTGTGTTGATATTTTCCTCACCATGGTGTGTACATTATGACAATACATATATATGATATCAATACATTTGTTACTTTAAACGCACTTGCATGCAGCTTCCATTTCCCTAAGCATATCCCTTTAAGCTATAGAGGGACTATTACATAGAAATGGAAGCTTTCTATTACATAGAAATTGTCATAATACACACATCATATGGTGAGGAAATATTAACACACAGGTCTTATGAAGACTATTCATGAAGAGTATAAAAAAAAAGCAAGACATGAATCTGAAGAACCTATGCAGAGTGGTTCTGCGGTAATTTATCACATATTAATTGAAAACACACACTAGAGTAGAACAGTAATAATATCAAAAGTTGTAGTGTGTGTGTTTTAAATTGATGATAAATTGATGATAAGATGTGATAAATTGCCACAGTGCCTCTCTCCATAGGAGTGTATTTTGCCACTTTAAATCCATAGGTCTTATTGGCTAGAACAGCTGGCATCAGCACTTTTTGTTGAGTAGTTTTTGATTGACTCAGAGATTAATGTTGATCAAAAGAGTTTATTAATACCTACTTGCTTTATTTATTTTTTGGTTTGAACACATTTTACAATCAGTTGAATCAAAAAGATGTCACATTATTGAATGGAAAGTAATTGTTTCACAACTGCACCCCAACTGTGGACCCATGGAACAAAAGAATCGGGGCCCCTTCAAGTGGAAGGCCTCTCTTTCTCACTCACATGACGTGGCACATGTAAACATGCCTTTGTATTGTGTAGTTTGCTGTCCAGCAGGACTTTACATCTGTCTACCAGTCCCTCATCTCTTGTTTTATATTCCCTTAAAATATATTGAAAATGCATTTACTGACAAATTATATACATGGTTCTGTTTTCTAGCATATTGATCTTTCAGGCCATGCGTTCCCAGGCAGACTTAATTTAACAATTCCCTAATTAGTTAAAGTCATAACCTGCATCTTGTACTCATTTGCCATTAATTAAACCTTTGATGTTTTGTTAGACTGGCAGTCCAAGCCGATAACACACTTCAGTAGTAGTAGACAGTAGTGCTATACATATATATATATTCCAGGGTACACTAATAGCCATGTTGTGGTTAGTCAATGTGGTCAATAGAAAGGACAAAGTGCTCTGTCAACTATAAAGAGGAAAAAAGTCTATTTTAATGTGTTTGAAACAGGAAGGAAATTATGATAATTGTAGTTGTTTTAGCTGATTTTTTATTCTCTTTGAATGCTGTAGTGTGCAGTTACTTTTTCAGTTTGTATCCACATAGTCATAGCTTTATTTTAGAGGTGCAGGTAAATCAGAATTGAATGTAATCTGTTCAAGGACTCTTGCTAAATCATACGCCCTCTAGTGGAACACTGTCATTACTGGTGTTCACTGCCGAGGGAGACCACCCATGTAAAAAATAGTATGCTTGAAGAATAGTTTAAGTTTATATAATTATATTTCAAGCAGGGTGTGAAATTAACACTGGCCACCAGCCAAATGCTGGTAAAATTTTGATTGTGGCTGGTAAGATTTCTACTCTAGCAGCCACATTGGCTGGTAACCAACCAGGTTGCGTTATATTGTAAAACAATGTGGCTGGTAAAATGTTGAAAATGGTTGGTGATTTTTAGAATCCATAAGCCAAGCTGGGCAGTGGGTGAAGTTTATTTCATACCCTGATTTCAAGTATGCCGATGTACATTATTTTTGCACACAGGCAGTCAGTAATCCAACCAAAACAAATTCAAGGGCTGAGTCGCAGCCAAAAACACAAATATGAGGGAAGACGCCCTTCATGTCTTCATGAAAAGCTTTTGGTGCTGAATATGCGAGATATCCTTGTACGGTTCCTACTCAGTGGAGATCCCATTTGTACCGTATTTTCAGACAGTTTTTGATGTTCCAGCCTTATGTGGTCTCTGCTACGCTAGCCTTTCAGGGGCTGCATTGGTGTCCAGCATTTTGTGGCGTGTCCATACATATGTTCTCCTTTCATTCTAATGCTCCATGATGCACAGAAGTACAAATGTAGATCATCATGTGATGTAATTCTAGGTCATGCCATGGTCACGCTAGCATCATTGCTTAAATCCTACTCTTTTATTTCTTTTGTTTCGGCCTGTTCTAAACCGACCCACACGGACAGACTGCGATAGGTCTGTGGTGGAAGGAAAATGGGTTTCTGGGGAATACCTGTTGAATATCATCAGCCTACAGAAGGTCACGGAGCCGAACGGCTTCTGTTCCCAACCATCCATGACAAAGGCTTTTGCGTGGATCATTTGTGGAGCCGCGAGTGGCTGCCGTGTGCGGATTTAAACCGGGGGAGGGTGACCTTTTTGGAGCGTTCCCCAGTGAGACTCCCCTTCAGGAGACGACTCCTTCACAGAAGCGCTGTCCGTTTTCCCACTGAGAGTACGGGCGACTCTTAGAACTGCGCTAAAGCCATTTACACATGTATACCAGTGTGCCTACAGCAGTAGCACCTGCTTACTCGGGAGTGGCATAACAGAATCTTCCCCAAGATACCAAGGCCTAAGGGCATTTGTTAAACTGGTAACGAGTAGTGTTGCACGATAATTTTGGGGTCCTATCGGTATTAGCCCATAATAGCTAAAGCAAGCTTATTGACATCAGCCCGATTCTAAGACTACGGCCGATAAGATGGCGCAACACACATGCCCCAGAAAGGTAATGCCAAATTCACAAATGAAGCTATAGAGACTCAGCAGCTCTCAAGACTTGTTCTCTGTGCTTAATAATAAATGCGTTGAAAAATAGTTTTTTATTATAGTTTTTTTGCTTCATAAGTTGAAACAACGATTGCCTTTTTTCATATTGTACAAACCTATAATATTTACATATACAGTATGTACACATGTATATAACATATATACAACTACTCCGTTGCTGGAATCTCAGGTCATTGTACCAGTTCTGTTACAGAATGCAGTTTTGGTTTTTAGAATCTGTCAAGTTGTCTGATGTACCATGTGCACATTTGGGTCAGAATTTATCCCATATCCCACATATAGTATCATTTCCCCCTCCGACCAGTTTAAAGAATAGACTACAGTAAGCCATTTTTGATGAAGCATGTTTTTGCCATCATTTCCAAATTTTTATTATGTTTTATTAATCTCACCTCTGGTTCTGTGCAAAATAATTAATATGCTGTTTATTGGTTGTGCACACAGTAGTGTGATACAATTCCTAAAATATGTCATAGAAGAAAAAGAAGTGATGTTACTATTTCAAATGTAGGTCTTGTATTAAGTGTTTTAAGAGTGCATCCAATGTACAAAGTTGGCCTAATACCCAATGTTGCTAAGCATCAATGTCCACATGAAAAACATGACAATAACATATTTGTAAAGACTTGAAATGGGAAACAAAATTAAGTCACTGATTTAAGCATTTAATTAATTCTGTTTAATGTACTGTATGAATAGCTACAAGCACTAAAAATACAGTCTACTGCTTACGACTGGCAGTTAGTGAGTTTTTAAATGAATTCTGGGATCAATGTCAGCTATAGATTGTAGTGGAGATTTCTTTCCTTGATGAATGCAGTCAATAGGTAATTTCTCTGGAGATGTGCAGCAGTTACAGTATTGAGTTGGTAAAACTCTCCAGGCAGGACCCTGGATGTGCTTTAATTTACCCTTATTGATGAACTCAGGTTAGAGTTTTTTTTATAAGGATACGGTTAATGCAATGACATTCATTTCTTGCTTTTTTTTTGACATTCTAGGAAAAGAGGCAGCATTTAAAAAAACTTACTGGCCATACTTTGGATTCAGATGAAAATGAATGGAAATATTGTTAATAGGACAACGGCATGAAAAATGAAATACAGTAGAATGAAATTAAGCATAAATAATGCAGTGTACACTCTGCTGGCTATACGTTACATTAATAGTAAGTAGGACCAGTTATTCATCTCTATAAAAGTGGCATGTAGAAAAATCTACCAAAAGTAGTTAGCATGTAATTAAATTACCTACTGCATCTGAGCACTCTGGTGTATTGTTTGTGCCCTGTTCTCTGGATACCTCCTGCCTCAGCTAACAAAATAACTTGATATTTTTTTAAATCTATTGTTTATTGCCTTGAAGAATACATGCACTGGAGTGTATAAAAACTTGATTCTCATTGATACTGGTGAAACCAGTCAAAGTCAAATACAACCTTTTATTTGTTATGGTTCAAGAATGCCATTCTGGATCATTCTGGCCCAGTTTAAGCCCTGCTAGCAATATGCAACAGGGCAGGCAGTGAAGGGTAGCTTTGAAAAAGATCTGCGTAATAGTTACTTAAACATACATCAAGCTATGGTATATGTCAGAACCATGCTAAGCAGATAACTTATACGTCGTAGTCTTGTGTAAGACGCTTCACCGCACAATTAGGCTGTGTAGACAGGAAAGGATAATGGGGAACAGAAAGGCGAAAGGTCCTGGAAGAGTTCTGATTATATCACGTGAAGGGAAATGACTAAGGAGAAGAGAAAGATGGAGGAAACGAGCGCAAACTGCAAAGGACCTTTTCATTTTGATTTTGTTGCGTTTATGAAGGACATCATCTATGTCAATAGTAACTTGCTGCTTATTGTGTTGTTTGAAGTGAGAGGTGGCTGCTGCAGTGAACTCTGCAGTCTTCTGTTACATTTGAAAAAAGCAGGCAAATAAATCCTGAACCCCTGGAAGTGCAGTTGGAAAATGGCTGAGCCGCACAGGTGCACTACTGTGGAGGAGTAACGCTGCAGATAACTGCTTGGAAAAGCACCAGTTCTGGTTTTACATTTACCAGATCAGTAGGAGTAGAGGTTCTTTTGGTGTCAGTGTCTGTATTTGTTTTTGAAAATATAACTGAGCCATAATCATTATTTACGAGCAGTAAAATAAAAAAGTAAGCCTGCTTGCCTGTTTCATTGACAGTAATGTAACTTTTGAAACCCATGTTACGGAAAAGTGCATTTGGTACACTATCCCCACGAGCTTCCTGCAAATGCAGTCTGTCAGATAGTCCATTTGAGGACCAAACCATGCTTGTGCTCCCTTTATCACTTCTTAGATCCTTTGGCTAACTTGCTTGTAGGTTTGATAATGTTCGTAGTAGGTCTATTCCTATTTTTGTTGTTTGGAAGATGCCCTAGTGGTTCGGGGCACCCGAGGGGCCCACCCCCCCTACACAGACACACACAGCAGTGGCCCTGGAGGGGTTCTCAAAGTGTTTTTCTCTTCCACGGTGGAAACGGACACACAAAGGCATGCATGGAGCCGGCCCACGGTTAAAAGGGAGATTTACTGCCCGAGGAACTGCAGGAGAGCAGCATACAGTTCAAAGAGTGTTATTGTTTGAATGTAGAAGCCAGATCCTGGGGGCAGGTGTGCGTCTCTGCTCGGCATGTTCACTGGAGCTGGGAGCTCGCCAGGGACTGCTGTGGCAAGAGTGGGGGCGTCAAGCCGTTTAAAACCCATGATCTTTACTCATTCAGTAGCTCCGCAATCTCAACCAACCCGGAATCTGATCTAGGAGAAGCGCTTCTGTTGTGGCGTAGGCCATCAATATTTCCAGACAAGTAAAAAAAAATAAAAAAGTGTGCTTTTCACTCTATTGAAAAATAGGATTTGGCCTGGACACATTGTGGGTGAAATGATCATAAACTAGTAGCAAACATAATGGGAAGAATGAAGAGAGGGAAGCCTGCATCTAGCCTATGGGTTCACGTTGGAAAAATCCCAGCGTGTTTGGCGAAGCGTGTTTACACTAGGTGGCAGTTGTGCTATGCGCAGTGACGGGATCAGCGGAGGCCTCCGTTTTCAGGGTCTCCGGTGAAGGCCGGCGCCGACCCCATGGACTCAGAAACATGTGTTAGCAATTTAGCCTCAGACATTTCTCTCTTTGTTTTACTGCCTGGCTCTCCTGGAGAAAGTGTTGGGCTCGGGACGCTGGCTGTCTGGATCACGTCAGAGGCCGTGAGGATCGAGTTCCCCTGACAAGCCAGACAGGGAGGGAAGAGGTTAGGGGCTGGAGCGAAATGACCCTCTCATTCAACTCCCAGTCCCTCCCAGAAAGCCCCGTCTGTCAGCGCGCCCGGGCGACTCGCCAGCTGAGAAAACAAAACTCTTCCCCTCTTTCATCATCGCATTTCCCCCGTCTTTATTAGGCATAGTTCATCGACAGCGGGACCCTCAATCAAAGCAGTTTTTCTGTCTGGAGGTGAATGTATTAATCCCTCATCCACCTTCCTCCTGCACCTCCTCGTGTCTGTCTCCTGCAGCCCCCTCGCGGAGAGGTGACCTGGAGGTGCTCGGCTACTGTCTGCTCCACTGGCTGTGTGGGAGGCTGCCCTGGGACTCCTTGCTGAAGAGGCCGCTCATGGTGCAGGAAGCCAAGGCAAAGTAGGACCACAAGTCCTTATTCTAGAAGAGCCATCACAACAGACTCAGAATCCCAGTATCAGGGCCCTGTACCAGGGCTCCAGTCCCCTCAGCCATTTTGTAAAGGAGATTGGTACGCGCTTGATAAATGTGATAGGCATGTGCCAGTTCAGTCTAAAACTTTTTAAGTAAAATGTTGCATTTTTACATGGCAGACAGTACAGATGAATGTATGTATGTGCATTTCTTAAATTATATTTTTAAGGCGTAAAGTATACACAGAACATTTTTGCAAAGTTTTGTAGCCGTCCTAATAGTACCTTTAAGCATAAACATGACAGACTTGACAGGGAGTCTGCACAGGCCCCGTCCCACAGTGGGAGGAAGTCAGATGAGGATTTTCTGGTTACCGCTGTATTCCAGTCATCTGGCAAGTGCCTACAGGCTACAAGTTATCTTCAGTGAGAGATGCTCTCCTGTAGTTCTGTGGTTTGTAGTGTGGAAAATACCATTCAGGGGTGAATCCATTAGAGTCCATGCACATACTTCATCTGCAGTGTAGGTTCTGTAAGTGCGGACAGTGTAGGGCATGGGAGTTAGAATGCAGTCCTGGAGGGCTGTAGTGTCTGCTGGTTTTCAGTGCGTTTCGGCACCAGCAATTAATTTAAATTGTGATTAGCTAAAGCAGGGGTGTCCAATCTTATCCGAATAGGGCCGGAGTGGGTGCAGGTTTTTGTTTCATCTCAGCACTAAGACACCTGATTCTACTTATCAAGGTCTTGATTGAAGACCATTATTAGTTAAAGGGTAAGTTCGCTATTTTGGACCTTGGACCCTATTTGCGGTCCGTCTTCCATGAACCTGACCCATGAAGTCAATTTTTTCGCTGATCGGACCAGTATTGAGTTCGCTACAGATTTCCTGTAGGCTCTCACTGGGCTACAATAGAAGTCAACGGGGCAATTAGAAATGTTCGATAAATGTGCTTTCATGTACAATAAATGAGACGGGAAGCTCAGGGTGTATTGTTACCGGTCTCAGTATGCTCTCCTGTGAAATGTATCTCAATCCGAACATTTTTACGTGCTTGGCATGGCTTGGAAGTAAGCATTTCTCTGTTGCTTGTTTTCGCTGCTCCCGCGGAGTACTATGTGTCGGGGTTAGGGGAGCGGGAAGGTGTGCCGGCCGTTTACGAAACTATCTAGTTGAGCAGTCTGCGTTTGTTTACCTGCAGCAACGTAGGCTACAATTTCCACAAAAAAACTTGGATGATGGATGACTATAATGATTACGAAGACGAAGAATTCGATTTTGACTTTGACGTTACTGGCTACAGATTTGAGCCAGAATACACGGACACGGAACTACAAGAGATGGATGATAAGAGAGCAAGAGAAGAGAGAGAGGCTGAAGTTGCGCAGGTAATGTTATCCGAAGTCAGTGCGAGGTAGTGCGGTCGGAGAAATAGTTCTGTTTCAAATGGAACTGTTGTTTCAACGTTCGGTTTGCGTTTGCGATAGCCTACATTTCACAGGAGAGCATACTGAGACCGTAAGAATACACACTGAGCTATAAAAGCACATTTATCGTTGTTTTTCCATAACATTTCTAATTGCCCCGTTGACTTCTATTGTAGCCCAGTGAGAGCCTACAGGAAATCTGTACCGAACTCAATACTGGACCGATCAGCGAAAAAATGGACTTCATGGGTGAGGTTCATGGAAGACGGACCGCAAATAGGGTCCAAGGTCCAAAATAGCGAACTTACCCTTTAAATAGTTGAATCATAGTGCTGTTGTAGTGCTGTGCTAAAACCTGCACCCACAACGGCCCTTTACGGATAACATTGGACACCCCTGGGCTAAATAATCCACACACCTGATTGCCCAAGAGCTTAACTGAGAGAAAATCACAAAAAAAAGACACCAAGTCCCTCCAGGACTAGTTTGACAGCCCTGGCGTAGGGGCAGCTTGAGGCAGAACTTGCAATTCCAAATTAGGGGGGAAAAAATCATTGTTTTATGCGTGCATGCCTACATGCACATTTGTTAATGCATCTGCCCTTGAATTTACATAATGCAAAAAGGGACAATGATATTAAAATTGCCCTATGTAAAATTGCATGCACTCCTGTTTTAGCTCCACACAAATGTAAATGCACAATCTTACATAAACTTAAATACATTTTTATGTATAACAAATGCACACTCACGCGGTCTTCTGGTTTTCTATAGGCTAATGGCAAACCTACCTGATTCAGTGATGGAGCTGTCCCCGCCCGGCACCTGCACAGGTGAGTGCACCTGCAGGCCTGGTAGACAGGTAGGAGAGCAGGTGTGTGTACTGAGTATAGTACAGGGGTAGGAGAGCAGGTGTGTACTGAGTATAGTACAGGGGTAGGAGAGCAGGTGTGTACTGCATTACATTACAGTCATTTAGCATATAGTACAGGGGTAGGGGAGCAGGTGTGTACTGGGTATAGTACAGGGGTAGGAGAGCAGGTGTGTACTGCATTACATTACAGTCATTTAGCATATAGTACAGGGGTAGGGGAGCAGGTGTGTACTGAGTATAGTACAGGGGTAGGAGAGCAGGTGTGTACTGAGTATAGTACAGGGGTAGGGGAGCAGGTGGGTATTGAGTATAGGACAGGTAGGAGAGCAGGTGTGTACCGAGACAGTACGCTGTGTATGCAAGAGGAAAGCGAAATGAAGTGCCATCTCCAAATTACGCATGCAACAAACGAAGGGCCATCTGTATGGGAATGCGTTCTACCACTGTATAGGCGCATAAGCCGAGAAACAGATAAGGTGAGAAACGTAGCCCTATAGCCTGTAATTTTCCTGTCTTAGTAATCAAACGAAGCATTGACATTATTGCTCATTCATCTGTACTGGTACGAGCACATCGTGGAGAGAAGCAGGGCTTTTTCACCGATTAAAAATAGGTGGTGTAGCCTAATCAACCATTCAAATCGTAAAATCACAGAACGGTTGTGTTTTAATTCAGTTCGTTAAAGCACTTGAATAGCCAATGCTAAATTACTAAATTAAACAGGCTACAAATAACTGGTGATACTTTGCAGAACTAATTATATTGCAATAGCCTAATTAAAAAATTGCACCCCCTCGCGAGCAGCCGATGACGTCGGACATCGGCAATGTTTGATAGGTCGATGTGACGATGTGAAATTTATTGACATCGAACAACCCTAGTGCACTGAGTACAGTATAGGGGACGACGACAGGGACAATATTTTACCCAAAACGGGGAACACCTACTTAATCTTTCCCCAATTAGATCAGACCTTACAGAAAAGTAAATGTTTTCAGTTCTCATGCATTATATGGATTATTTTTACCATCCACGTGTGTCATATTTTATTATTTATTTTTACAAAGGCAGTAGCAAATGTCACCTCCCAGAATGGTTCCATGACGTATGATTATTATGCCTTGGGCCCCCCCCCCCCCCCCCCCCCCCAAACTTGAGGTTTGCTCCATCTGGACTTTTGAGATAAGACCAATGGCATGCATCAATAATGTGCAGGTCATACATCTACACTGAGGCAACTGTAGCATAGCCTCATTCAATAAGTCAAGAAGCACAGGCCCATCATACTGTACTTAACATCATTTTCCCTTAGTGTGTGGGTGTGTACACACATACACATAAATATACTATCATTTAAGCGAACCGTTTAAAAGAAAATGCTGCACACTGCTCTCTGTACTTCAGCAATGTGACATCACCCCCTCCCTGGAGAATCCCAATTCTAAAACAGTGCAGCGCTGCACATAATCTTTTCTGCACTGAGTCTGAGTAATTATGGGCCTGGCGAAAGGGCCTGCCTGATGTCGACATGTCTTTGTGTGCGCGTGACAACGGGCTAACGTGGCTGTCATCAGAGGGGTGAAGCCGAGGTAGTGGAGGTTTATAACAGTGTCATCTGAGAGCTGCACATCTACCATGAAGCTCTCACTCCCTTTCACTGAAACACACACATATGCATGTTTTTACAGAAATAACCCTTTTATAGGACTCTCTTAGGGGTGGGATAGCTCAAAAATGACCAGTTTTTTACATGCTGGATGATCAAGAAACTGTTCTGAGACAGAATGGCCAGGTAATGTCAATGCCCAGTTATACTCCCAAGTCCTTGCTGAGAGTATTATCAGTCACACCCCCTCTGGTGGATATTAGTATATATTAGCATACTGGTAGTATCAACTCTCACCATAACGGCGTTTAAAGAGCTCATTTAACAGCAGCCCATGTTTTTGAGTTGGTAAATCAGGTATGGGCATACCATGCAGGTATGTGACTGCAGTAGTAATAGTAATGTCCCCGTACCACAGGGGATGTGGCCAGATTCCTGCTCTACGTGAAGTCCCTGGGGTACAAAGAGAGGCCGGACTACCAGGTGCTCCATGACATCCTGGCCAAGGGGCGGCCCAAAACGGCGCAGAAGGAGGGCCCGCTGGACTTTTCCAGGCCGAGAGAGGAGGAGGAGCGCAGGCCAACACCCAACTGTGTAAGAATGGGGAAAAGACTGCCGCTACAAACATGCTACGGGGGTTATTTGTCTGGGTCATGAGATGAGCCCCGTGTTGCGGGCCTTCCCCTGACCTCTGCAATGTAAACCGCCACTGTAATGGGAACAGATATCGAAAGTAATTCAGTTGACAAATACACTTATTAAAACAATACAGGGGAGTAAGAATTTCCCTGTATTGACATGATGCACAGGTACTTCCAGATGGAGGGGGGGGGGGGAATCTTATTTATCCGATTTATTCCCGGGCCGCTATCAGCCGCCAGGGTTTCCCGCCAGCCACAAAATCGTTATGCGCAGAAATGAGAATCGCATTTTCTTGTCAATTAAAACAAAGCGGCAGTTCTTGACCGCCATATTCGGTGTCGGTGTCCTCTGACCTTATGCCGGGGTTCGTTGAGAGGACTGGAGTGGGCGGCCCTATTCATCTGAATCACTTAACGATGATAGCCATCGCAGTTAACTTGAACCTCTGATCTGTGCAAATGCCTTAGCAGGCCAATTTGTGCGTTTCACACACATTATACAGAGGGCAAAAGATTAGCAGTCGCAATGATTATATATTTATTCATCTACCTCTGTGTAGGACTGCATGACAGTTTGATCCATTTTTAAATAAAAAGCTTCTGTTATGAGGCTTTAGGACCGTAAGGAGACTCCTAGAGCATTAGGGCCAATTAACTGGATTTACATGTCTTGCCATCACATAATTGTACCTGCATGCATGTGAAGCTAGATGTATCCATTACCCATCCAACGAAAGTTCATTTTGAGAGACTTTAGAATTACAATACAGGTACCCACTTGGTGTATGTAGGTTTTTTTTTTGGAAGAAATTGTTTGAATATATTTGCATATAAATAAAAGTGTTTGGCAGATTATTTGAGCAAGATTGTGTGATGGAAACTTGGCTACTTCAGTTTCAGTTCACTCAGTTAAAATGGTTCCATACACACAACAGCATCCACCTCCATGGAAAACCTAGATGTGCTTTTATTTGCCATCAATGTCCATATTTGGGGATGGTAGTTTTTTAAATTGCACTTACATAAAAGGATCTTACATGGTACATAGTACTGAGTGTGACATGTATGTGCACACAGGCTGCTGGGTGGCTCATGCAGTTAAAGGGGCAGTTCACCCAAACATTTTGATATGTTTCTACATACCCGGGAGTGCCATCTATCCATCCACATAGTTTTCCTGAGAACTCATTAGTTTCGTAGATATCTGCTGCAGGTCACCTTGATGTCATCCTGAGATGTTTGTGGTGGTCAAAGCGCAAAAAATGTACATCAACAGCAACGTCTCTTTACAAATGTAATGACACGTTTACTCACAAACATTATTTCAACATATTTGTGAGTAACCACCTCATTAGATTTGTAAAGAGACATTGCTGTTGATTTTTTTGAATGTACATTTTTTACACCCTGACCACCACAAACTTTGGACCAGTTGAGGTCCGTTATATTGGGGTGATATCAAGGCGAGTTGCAGCGGATATCTACAAAACTATTGAGTTCTTCGTGAAACTACCTGGATGGATAGCTAGCACTCCGGGTATGTAGAAACATATCAAAATTTATTTTTTGGGCGAACTGCCTAATTAAGACACTCTTGCAGATGGGTCTGCTGTAAAATCCTACTTAGGATTACAATTGGGTATTCTAATTTGGAAACTAAAAAGGAAACTTTAAGGTAAAAATAGGTTAAAGTGCACACATGCACGATTTTAGAAATGCTAACAAAAAATTTCAGGATGAACTGATGTTTTACACATACACTAAAGGGACTAAAGCTTAACACCCCATTCGCACAGCAAGTCTCAAACAGTGGCTGTGCCTGGTATTGCTAAGTAGGAGGATAGAAGGCCTGCCCACACGAGCACGGCCATCCTCGCGATGGCTTCCCGAGGTGGAATGCATGCGAAGGGGCCTTTGCGCAGGTAATTAACTGCCAAGCAATATCATCCAATTCCTTCACCGACCTTACTTACTCTGCCCTTCTCTAACAATTCCACTTATTGGAACAAGACACTCCAGCACATTGTCACCTGCCACTGGGTACAGTTGGTTTCCAGAGAAATAAGATCCCCTTTTAATCAAGCCCAAAATTTAAAAAAAAGATGCATTTTGAGTGTTCTTGCCATTATTCAAAGCTGTTAAATTTGTAACATTGTGCTTTGTGACCGCAGAGCCAATGAAACCAAGGTCCCCAAAAATGTGTTTACAGGTCCTCCAGTACTTTTATTTCTCTGCTCATACTGGACCACATGTGAAAAATATACCCTTTCAAAAAAGAAGGGGGGGGGGTGGGGGGTGGTATAGGATTTAACTGAAAACCTTCAGTACTACCTACATGTCTTTCGATGGAGGGGAACAAGAGAAAGAGTGTCTCTGGTACAGATGTCCAGATCTGAAGAAAGGTTCCTTCTACCTTGCGTGATGTAGCCCTGTTCCAGGCAGAAAAGATCAGTGTCAATGCCAAGGGCATTAATATTCCATTCCCCTCTTCTTTGTAGTCACATTTTTCAGTGGTCACGTTACACTTCTTTCGGTCAAACTGTCACTTTTATGGGGAAGAGAGGGCAAGCAACTTAAAACAATACCATCAATGTCATCCTCCCGGCTGAAACTAAAAAGTACATCTGACGGGGGTGAAACGCGCTGCTTTTTACAGAGTCTAAACTTTGCAAAGTTTTCTTTCCTCGCACCCCAGAAGTGATCTGTGGCCAAATTTAGTTTGGAGGGCTGCCACCTGGGAAGAGCCAATGGCATTGTTAATCAAATCATCGTTTTCTGCTCTCAGGATTCGGGTCAGGGGGAGATCAGTGAGCCTCTGCTCAGGGGCTGGAGCTACACTGCTCACCACAGTGCATGTAGCCGTTTTAACACTGCTCACCCCAGTGCATGTAGCCGTTTTAACACTGCTGACCCCAGTGCATGTAGTCCTGATTTAACACGGCTCACCCCAGTGCATGTAGCCCTGTTTTAACACTGTTTACCCCAGTGCATGTAGCCCTGTTTTAACACTGCTCACCCCAGTGCATGTAGCCCTGTTTTAACACTGCTCACCCCAGTGCATGTAGCCGTTTTAACACTGCTCACCCCAGTGCATGTAGCCCTGTTTTAACACTGCTCACCCCAGTGCATGTAGCCGTTTTAACACTGCTCACCCCAGTGCATGTAGCCCTGTGTTAACACTGCTCACCCCAGTGCATGTAGCCCTGTTTTAACACTGCTGACCACAGTACATGTAGCCCTGTTTTAACACTGCTCAGCCCAGTGCATGTAGCCCTGTTTTAACACTGCTGACCCCAGTGCATGTAGCCCTGTTTTAACACTGCTCACCCCAGTGCAAGTAGCCCTGTTTTAACACGGCTCACCCCAGTGCATGTAGCCGTTTTAACACTGCTCACCCCAGTGCATGTAGCCCTGATTTAACACTGCTGACCCCAGTACATGTAGCAGTTAACACTGCTCAGCCCAGTGCATGTAGCCGTTTTAACACTGCTGACCCCAGTGCATGTAGCCGTTTTAACACTGCTGACCCCAGTGCATGTAGCCCTGTTCTAACACTGCTCACCCCAGTGCATGTAGCCCTGTTCTAACACTGCTCACCCCAGTGCATGTAGCCCTGTTTTAACACTGCTCACCCCAGTACATGTAGCCCTGTTTTAACACTGCTCACCCCAGTGCATGTAGCCCTGTTTTAACACTGCTCACACCAGTGCATGTAGCCCTGTTCTAACACTGCTCACCCCAGTGCATGTAGTCCTGTTTTAACACTGCTCACCCCAGTGCATGTAGTCCTGTTTTCTGGGTGCGTGTTTATCAGGCAGGCAAAAAGTAGATTCTTCATGGACCAGCAGATTGGCAGCAAGCACACTGCAAATAAAGATGCTGGAAGTTCACTGCTCAACATTTGCTTTCTAGGGGCGTCTCACAATGCCGTGCCCTCATTTGCTTCCTACTGCAGAAACCCGCTAGATTGAAACCGGCCGCGAGGGAGGCACCCAGGCCGCAGGCTCCGCCCCAAGAGGACGCGAAGACGGCCGGCGGAAACGAGCTTCCTGACCGAGCGCCGGCTCGCCAGAGGAGACCCAGAATACAGCCGAGGGAGAGCCCTTTGGAGGAGGAGGTAAACGCGCTAACCCACCAATGCTCCACCTGTCACAGGATATATACCTGTGTGTGTGATATCCAGGTGACACACACAGGGGATATTAGCGTTTGATATCCAAACTTTCTTAGTGCTGTGAGAGTAAAGCAGAATAATAAAGCACACCACCAATTCATGTGGATTTTTATATTTGTACAACTTATGTGTTTTAACACTGCTGACCCCAGTACATGTAGCCGTTTTAACACTGCTCAGCCCAGCGCATGTAGTCGTTTTAACACTGCTGACCCCAGTGCATGTAGCCCTGTTTTAACACGGCTCACCCCATTGCATGTAGCCCTGTTTTAACACTGCTGACCCCAGTGCATGTAGCCCTGTTCTAACACTGCTCACCCCAGTGCAAGTAGCCCTGTTCTAACACTGCTCACCCCAGTGCAAGTAGGGTTGCCAACCGTCCCTTGAAATAAGGGACGATCCCTTATCAGTTCAATAAGGGACGGGTCTTTTATTGTCCAAATAAGGGACGATCCCTTATTTCAAGGGACGGTTGGCAACCCTAAGTGCAAGTAGCCCTGTTTTAACACTGCTGACCCCAGTACATGTAGCCCTGTTTTAACACTGCTCAGCCCAGTGCATGTAGTCGTTTTAACACTGCTGACCCCAGTGCATGTAGCCCTGTTTTAACACGGCTCACCCCATTGCATGTAGCCCTGTTTTAACACGGCTCACCCCATTGCATGTAGCCCTGTTTTAACACTGCTGACCCCAGTGCATGTAGCCCTGTTCTAACACTGCTCACCCCAGTGCAAGTAGCCCTGTTCTAACACTGCTCACCCCAGTGCAAGTAGCCCTGTTTTAACACTGCTCACCCCAGTACATGTAGCCCTTTTTTAACACTGCTCAGCCCAGTGCATGTAGTCGTTTTAACACTGCTGACCCCAGTGCATGTAGCCCTGTTTTAACACGGCTCACCCCATTGCATGTAGCCCTGTTTTAACACTGCTGACCCCAGTGCATGTAGCCCTGTTCTAACACTGCTCACCCCAGTGCAAGTAGCCCTGTTCTAACACTGCTCACCCCAGTGCAAGTAGCCCTGTTTTAACACTGCTCACCCCAGTACATGTAGCCCTGTTTTAACACTGCTCACCCCAGTACGTAGCCCTGTTTTAACACTGCTCACCCCAGTGCATGTAGCCCTGTTCTAACACTGCTCACCCTAGTGCATGTAGCCCTGTTTTAACACTGCTCACCCCAGTACATGTAGCCCTGTTTTAACACTGCTCATCCCAGTACATGTAGCCCTGTTTTAACACTGCTCACCCCAGTACATGTAGCCCTGTTTTAACACTGCTCACCCCAGTGCATGCAGCCCTGTTTTAGCACTGCTCACCCCAGTGCATGTAGCCCTGTTTTAACACTGCTCACACCAGTGCATGTAGCCCTGTTTTAACACTGCTCACCCCAGTACATTTAGCCCTGTTTTCTGGGTGCGTGTTTATCAGGCAGGCAAAAAGTAGATTCTTCATGGACCAGCAGACCGGCAGCAAGCACACTGCAAATAAAGATGCTGGAAGTTCACTGCTCAACATTTGCTTTCTAGGGGCGTCTCACAATGCCGTGCCCTCATTTGCTTCCTACTGCAGAAACCCGCTAGATTGAAACCGGCCGCGAGGGAGGCACCCAGGCCGCAGGCTCCGCCCCAAGAGGACGCGAAGACGGCCGGCGGAAACGAGCTTCAGGACCGAGCGCCGGCTCGCCAGAGGAGACCCAGAATACAGCCGAGGGAGAGCCCTTTGGAGGAGGAGGTAAACGCGCTAACCCACCAATGCTCCACCTGTCACAGGAGATATACCTGTGTGTGTGATATCCAGGTGACACACACAGGGGATATTAGCGTTTGATATCCAAACTTTCTTAGTGCTGTGAGAGTAAAGCAGAATAATAAAGCACACCACCAATTCATGTGGATTTTTATATTTGTACAACTTATGTGTTTTAACACTGCTGACCCCAGTGCATGTAGCCCTGTTTTAACACTGCTCACCCCAGTGCATGTAGCCCTGTTTTAACACTGCTGACCCCAGTGCATGTAGCCCTGTTTTAACACTGCTGACCCCAGTGCATGTAGTCCTGTTTTAACACTGCTCACCCCAGTGACAGGCAATATCACCGTTTGATGTCCAGGAGACACACAGGGGATAACACTGCGTGTGATATCCAGGTAACACACAGGGGATATTAGTGTATTTGATATCCATGTGACAGACAATATCGCCGCTTGATGTCCAGGAGACACACAGGAGATATTAGTGTTTGATATCCAAACTTTCTTACTGCTGAGAGTAAACCAGAATAATAAAGCACACCACAAATTCATGTGGATTTTTATATTTGTACAACTTATTTAATTTAACTTGTGGAGGAAATTTTAAAGCGTCCTAGTCAAAAACAACATGTATAAAGCAGTTTTCCATGTTCCCCCATATTTTAGAAGAAAAGACCACAACCAAGGCGAGTGGTCAGAAAGGTGGAGGCTTCCACGGTGGAGAGCGAAGAGCCGTGCGAAGAGCCCGATCCGCAGGAGCTGGCCCCGCCTCGGCACCAGTACTATCTCAGGGAGAGACCCGCCCACAGGCAGGATGGCCCATGGGGGCTCAAACAGTGGGGTGGAGCCTTCGCCATCCTCTTCCTCCTCATCCTAGCCATCCTGCTGGGCCTTTAAGCCTCCTGAGGACCGAAGTGTGCTGCGCCTATGAGCTGGGGCTCAGGGCTTCTGCAGTGTCATCTTCACTGTCACAGGCTGTGAACAGTTCACCAAAATCAATCATTTTATTATACATTTTTAAAAGCAAAATAAATTCTCTGCATGATTATTCACTTTCTTGTGGGCCGAAAATGTATTTTTTATTATTATAATTTTTTTAATTATCATTTTTTTTATCCTACCTTACTGCAATAGGGGCACTCGCCGAAGATGGTGTTAAAACTCTGCCTGCTGGATGGAAGGCTCCTCAGCCACTGTTGGAGAAGTGGGAAATTCCATTAATGCCGACACCTTGAATGCAGCAATGCCCCCGATAACTGTGGCTCTGTCCACCCACTAATACGTACATATACTGTCCACACACTCCTATCTTACAAGTAAACAGCTGAATATCCTTGGCTCTGGCACCCACCTTCTCCCGTCTGTTCTGGATGAAACACATTGATAACAGACGGACACACAGGTCTTAACAATGGCCTGCTACATGCACTCGGCTGTTTGTTTGTCCATCTGTTTTGATCACTACTTTCGCATTCGATGTAAAGCCTTGCGCCGTTTAACAATAAACAGATGGACCACTTTACTATTTATAATATCTCAAATGTCACACCACATAACACAAGAACCACAGGCTTTTTTGGAAGGGGGGGGGGGGGTAGCTGCCTTTGACTCACTCTGTAGTGAAAACACAGGGATCTTATATGGAAACCTGGAGCCCCTACACAGCCATCTTCCTGCTGGCTTCCATTACGCTTTCTCTTCTGCGTTTGTTGCGCTTCATTTTTCGTACGTTTACATGATGCTGTCCAGGCGGGTGCCACTGTGCTCCTACCCCTCTCTTTTCATTGCTGCAGTATTACACAGGCCGTCAAAGCCCTTTATGTGCCTTAAATGTTGCTCAGAAACATTAAGCGTGTACTATGAATGGGAGCTGTGTGCCTGTAGAAGCCTGTGCGTGACGAGCTCACCTCATACAGACATGCCTGGTGGAAGGGCTGTCCACACCGCGGGTCACTGCACACCTGATCTGGGATGGCGGAGTCCAGGCGGTAGGAATAGCAGATCCCACACTCCATGCTGAAACTCTGGAGCGGGGCAAACGCAGAGAGAGGGGCAACGTCACCTTCAGGCGCTCGCACCTGCCTGAAAAACTCCTACCGCACCTGAAAAACCCTTTACCGCCATTTCTGCAAAGCTTCCTCAGTAAACGCTGTGAAACTCGCAGTGACACGCAGATGAGATGCACTTAGATAATGTTTCTGGAGGTGTGTCGAGAGAGGAGACTCAGGAGGGTTAATCCACCCTGTGCAGGCTTGACCTTTGACCTAGCTTTCCCCACCTGAGGGGGACCGACGGAGATGTTGCTCCGTCTCGCATCTCAGCCGACGACCCCCCGCCCCCCCCCCCCTCCTTTACTCCCTGTGTACCCACACTGCTTTTAAGATAATTGCAAACCCCCCCAAGCAATCCATTAAAAGGATGGCAGGTGAAATTTAAACATCTGGTCAAGTAAACTTTTCCCTCTTTTGAATGTTAATGGTGGCGAGGCATTAATCAACGGTGCAATACGGTGGATAAACACAACGGCCTTTAAACCTGCCAGCTGAAAAAAAAAAAGTAAAAAAATAAACAGAAAAAGACAAATGGTGAGTCCATGATTAAACGGGCCCGATAGTCCGGGACCTTTGTTATTCTAACACTCTTCTCTGTAAACAGCCGAATTACAGGAAATGTACACCCAGCATCAACTTTTGAAACTGGGCTCTGTGTGCTTTTATTTATTCAAAATCTGACTGCGCTGTAAAATTGTTAGCAGACATATACAGAATGGAAATGCTGCATACAGATTTTTCGTGGGTGGTAGGAGAGGGGAATTCAATCTCCAAAACATCCTTCAAGTTCTGCAACACGCTGCATTCCGGGTTCCTGAAAGTACACAGGATGTCATGGTTACACAGGCTAATTAAAAGCATGCAAATCAAGCTGTAATGAATATAGGTAGAAGACAATGATACAAATTGGCAGACAAATGTTCAGGGATTATGGCATCCCCAATGACTGCCTACTCAAGTTTGGGGTTAAAAATGTATAAAGAACAGAATGTATATAACAGAATATATTTGAAAAAATAACAATTGTGACAATTGTTTAACTTAGTGAAAATAAGTCATTCACAATCTGGAAGCACAAGCAACAAATTATTATTTCCTTACCATAAATGCATGTTGGCATTTAGTTTACTCCTCAAAGGGGTCACAACTGCAGAGCAGGGAAAAATAGCCATCAGGAAATGCTGATATTATATCAATATGTCTGTCCTACAGTGAGTTACCTTCTCCATCCCCGCCCCTGCACAGGTGCCTTGGTGCACAGCAGGATTGGGGAGGGGCAGGGCAGTGACTGCAGGTAATCAAAGTTCACTTCTGGGACTCGGTTCTGTTCGCCTGGCGC
Source organism: Synaphobranchus kaupii (assembly GCA_029718625.1). Classification (NCBI taxonomy): domain Eukaryota; kingdom Metazoa; phylum Chordata; class Actinopteri; order Anguilliformes; family Synaphobranchidae; genus Synaphobranchus; species Synaphobranchus kaupii. The sequence goes on from CM056380.1 coordinate 61,554,765, forward strand.
TTACAGGCCTGCTGGCTTTAATCTGAGGCACAAGGCCAAAACCTGGGCACTAAGTGCTGTCTCCTGCCACAACTCACCTGTGTAGCCTGAGTGAGTGCCAAAGCCTTTTATACCGTAGGCTCACCTCCAACCACAGCTGCTGAATGCAGAGCTCCAAACATAAAAGAGCATTCAAGACCCCATTAAAAAGAGACTCGTCTCATAGGAACATACGTGGTTAAATAATGGATAAACAAAAAAATAAAATAAAAATGTCACTCAGCCGTGTTTTTCAATATGATTTGACAGGGGGATGACTGACCAGTCCTCTATTCTTAGAAAAAACACATTTTGTGTAATGAAATCAACTAAATACTGGTGACATACCATCTCCATCTACAAATAAAGTGCAGACAGAACACATTGCTGTGTGTGTGTGTGTGGAAACACCTCTGATGACAGGGGAAATGAAAATAAGCCATGTGGAATTTCCTGTCCGCCATTAACGATTACGCGCAATCTAAGGAGATTGATCTTGCAGGAACAGGATTGCAGTTTTTTTTGTTTATCAATAGTAAATGCAAGTAGTAATATTCCACATGACCCACTCACAGAGGTTCACTGCCCCGCATCGTCTGGCAATTGAAGTGTACATTTAATATCAATGGTGTGGCTTGCCTCCCACATTGCTAGGCAACCCACAATATGGCATGTTCCATTGTTAGTCAAGCATGACCTTGAATTTCAGGAAACAATCAGGAAAGCTTAAATTCCACACGCAAAGCCCCCACTGCCTGGCATGCTCTTTTCAAATCTCCATTGTCTACATACAGTACAATAAACCAGGGATGTGAAAAAAATGTATTTTACAAAAAAAAAAAAAAAAATTCTGTTTCTAGGAAGTTAGATTTTGGACAAAAATGTAACTGCCAAGCGATACCCACCGTGCTCTGCTCCAAGCAGGCAACATTCAGGTAACATCTTTGGGTGTCTGCTGTCTATCTCCAACTTTATTGAGACATTGTTCCCTGTGAAAACATGACAGAGCGTGTTTAAATACATACAGTGCATCCGGAAAGTATTCACAGCGCTTCACTTTTTCCACATTTTGTTCTGTTACAGCCTTATTCCAAAATTGATTAAATTTATTTTTTCCCTCAAAATTCTACACACAACACCCCATAATGACAATGTGAAAAAAGTTTTTTTGAGATTTTTGCAAATTTATTAAAAATAAAAAAATAAAATTTCTCATTTACATAAGTATTCATACCCTTTGCTTTAACGTATTTTTAAAGTATCATATTTCATATTTGGTCGCATATCCTTTACATGCTGTTACTTCCTGAAGTCTGTGACCATCAACATCAAAAAAACTGTCGATATCTTATTTTCAGGTACTGTTACAAGCGATACTATAACCTCTCTGCATTTGAATGGATCTCTATGGAAATTGGGGGGTGAGACTAGATTCAGCTGTAAATTACACTGGTACAGTATGGAACACATGGCTGGCTAAATGGCTGTAAGTTATCAAGGGTCTGAGCTATCAAACGAGCCCCAAACCATCACTCTGTTGCCAGATATGGAGTAGATGTGGATGGATCACTTTAATTTATTTGTTTATTTATTTATTTCGGCATGTGTATGATCACATTGCATCACATTTCTGAAATATGCATTTAACAAATACAAATTAAGGGTTGTTTCTCCTGACTTTTTTCCCCATAGAGTTCTATAGGAAAATGAGCAGGCTGATAAACAAAGGAGTTGAGAAGCTGGTGGCTATTCGGTCAAACTTGAAACTCTTTGGGCGCAATAAAATTGAATCGGAGGACTGTCCAGATTCTCCAGAGTCACCTTCTGAAGATGAAGCTAACTGTGGTTGAGATAAATATTTATTCTAGGTCAAGCAAGTTTTTATTTATTTATTTTAGTCAAAAGATGAGTTCTAGTCAAAAGATCTATTCCGAATACATAGGAATTGGCGGTCATCTAATTGGCAGTCTTAGAAGGAAATGATGAAAATATATTTTTTAATTTATGTTTCCTTATACAATGTGCTTTTTGTCAAACTGCAATAAAAAAAAACATGCAAACAAATGTGTTCACATTGTGGTAAACCAACATCATGTTTCTTTGACATTTCTTAAAACCCATGGTTTTTCTCCCTAACAATGTGTGCAAAGTATTTGCTGTGACCCCTCAAATAGGACCAATTCCTTAAAAAACCAAAGACATATGATATTATAAATATAAGTATAAATTCCCAAAATTACCTCAAAATGGGAAAATTTCCCAGAACCTTACAACCCTAGATGTAACCAACATAAGCAAGCAAACACAAACCTTAAAGTTACCTGCCCCTGTAATTCACTATTAATTAAAAATAAATAAAATACAAATTAATCTGAACCTCTACTGAAAGCTACTGACCAAGGAAAATGCTACCTAGTAAAACATAGACTGGTTGAGTTTTAAGGTAGAAGTGGATGGTTCTTGTGATGTCATAAAATAACTGGCATCAACGAGGGGGTTGGCCAATAATCAGGCAGCTTCTGACAGCCCAGGTCAACCGAACCACTCCTAGCCATAAGTCCAAAACCATTACTCTTATAGGACAAAACTCAGAACCCATCAACTGTTCATTCATAAATGCAACCGTTAATATGTCAAACAACGCATTAAAATGCCTACATGCCAGTAGGGGTTCAATGGCACTGAACACACAAGCTAACCGAGGTGTAATTTGTTTTGTGAAAACCTACTTAAAGGTGAAGTTCGGTATTTAGCATTATAAGCCCTGTTAAAAGGTTATTTACGATCATATACAATGGTCCCATATGAACATTTTGACGAAGTGTGCAGTCTTGAGATATATTGCTTATTGCTCATGTCACAGCTAACTTAGACAATGGATCTGGATGGGCATATAGAAAATCCTTCAAAAAACACCACAAACTCTCGTTTTCTTGTAATTTACGTTTACGTTTAAAAAACATTTTAAATAACCGTTTAAAAATTTATATAACTATTTTCAGTCGCCCTACAGCCATGGATTTAATAAAATGATAAATAAAACCCGATACTAAGCATACTTTGCGACGATTTTCGTGTCAGAACATCAACGGGCACCAGTGACCACTCGGTGAGTTTCCCGTCTTTGAAAAACGAGTTTATGGTGTTTTTTGAAGGATTTTCTATATGCCCATCCAGATCCATTGTGTAAGTTAGCTGTGACATGAGCAATAAGCAATATATCTCAAAACTGCACAGTTCGTCAAAATATTGATATGGACCGTTGTATATGATCATAAATAACTTTTTAACAGGGCTTATAATGCTAAATACCAAACTTCTCCTTTAATGGACAGTTGATTAACTAATTTTCATGATAATTTTTGAACACTTACATAATCAGCAGTAGATTGCAAAAATAAACAAAAAAATTCTAAATTGATAAAAACTTCCCACTGTTGTGGGAAATGATTCAGTGAGCAACATAAAGGACTGTTACCAATGGCGATTCTCCGCATGGTTGCTCCTCGGGGTGGATTTTCCGGCTCTAGGACCCAGGTTTTCTCATCGATTTCGTCCAGCACCTCCCAGAACTCCTGCAGTGACTCCAGAGTGGACAGGAACTGAGTGTGAACGTTGAGGAGGGAGCTCTGTGGGTGAGCAAACGGGCATTTTCAACAAAGAAACCATGGCGCTCGTACAGAGGACAGGCAATTCAAACGTGTAAACCTACGAGATGCTTACAAAGGGGTCATGGTTTGAACTGCGACGCAGTGAAGTCGGGGCGCTAGAACCACCAGTGGAAATCCAAAACACAACAGACATTACATTTCATATTTATATCATTTGTATGTGCTCTGGCCAAATATTTGAGCAAATGTAAACCAGACAACTTTCATAAAATGAAGTAAATCAGAAGCCTGATTTGCTGCTTAACCATTTTTAAAGGGGTAATTCTGTTCAGTTAAAACCATTAACAAATACCCGTCATGGCCAGAAGATCTGAGCAGTCACAACCGTTATACATTACTCTACCGCACGCTCTAGCTGCATATACAGTTTATGATGCTCTGCCAATGAGGACATTTCTGTAATGGTAATTAAATTGGTTCAGTCAGCTGCACTGCGATGGTGTCCTGCAATTCTGGAGCTGGGTAGTCATTTACATTTACTGGACAAAAGCACAATAATCAGTTATACTTGGAACATCTGGTGATTGATTTCAACTTGAACACAGAGAATAATTCCCATCTGTCCAAGACTACGAGCCTTATTTCAGTTGCAAATGATGTTGCACTCCTTCCTAAAGTAAGCAAAAAAAAAAAAAAAGCAAAATATACAAAAAATAAAATGCTTAAAACAGACAGCTGCAGTTTACAATTCTTAATTCCGAATTGACCGTACAAAATTTCAGAGGTATTTTCCGTGTGTCTGGCAGAATTTTTGCTCTAGCAATGTAGTCAAGAAGCACATGCCACCATTTGGACTCATATCGCCACCAGCATTTCCCCTACCCGCCCCGCCTACGGAGCTTGCCGCCCCACCTACGGAGCTTGCTGCCCTGCCCAAACATATAAATTGCAGATAATTAGTGTTTTGATTTGCGGATTTGTGTATTTGCATAGCGTGAATACTAGCAACATCAGCTGTCCCTGCTGACCGTTAACGGCATCCCCGGTAGTCCTGGTTGTCAGGCTCCCCATTCACTCCCATTCATTTTCGAGACCTCACCAAAATTAAGCGTTTTAAAGCACAAACTAACTACGGCGGATAATACATCGATAAAAGGGAACACGAGGGTGAAAAGGTATGTGTTTGTTCTGATATTTAGTGTATTTTCAACGTTTTATTACCTTATAAAAGAAGATCCGGCAAAAAGTTTAGTTTTTCGAGCTCCATTTAATCCACCAACTGTAGTAGGCTACCGTTAAGAGTTCTACGACATAAAACAAAAAATCAAACTACGGCTTCTTGTATTTCTACACAGTAGCCTATCAGAAAATAGTTCCACTATTTAGGCCTATAGCTAATTTAAACTTGAAAACAACTTATAAGCTCAAAACAAACATGTACATTTTCACCCTCGTGTTCTCTTATCTATGTATTATTAGTTTGTGCTTTAAAACGATTCATTTTGGTGAGGTTCCTGAATGGGAGTGAATGGGGAGCCTGACAACCGGGACTACCGGGGATGCCGTATGCAAGTATGCAAATATAATGGGGTATGCTCCACAAAATTACTTCTGTCACATGAACGTGAAATATCCCTTTAACCCGCAACCTTCCACACTGACAGGGAAAAGTATGTAAAATGTAGATGGTGGGGGCGCGGGAGGAAAATGGCTCATGGGAACAAGCCGGATCAACCAAAACAAAGATAATCTCATGGCCGCCATACAGCCGAGTCTCAGCCTTGGCTCAGCTCGCCACAGAAAGAATTAGCGTAGCACACTACCCTTTAATTCTTAACTCAACAAACAGAGCCCCCGTTCCTTTTCCTTCCCTACATTTTAAACTTCAACTGTGAAACAGCCCTGAGGGCTTAAGTGTGGCTCTCAGGGCAAGCTCATAAATCATGGGCGGTGATTGACAGCTGATCGAATTTGGCGCGGCTTCACTGCCTGCTGTCGGAGTGAAGGAGTGCAGGTGGCGTTCTCCGGACGTAGCCGTCCAGCTGCGTGCCAGCGCGGGCCTTTTGCCTTTAATCTAAACGCTGCTGAAAGATTCGGTCTGCGGACCAGATCCCCGGGTCCCGCCAGTTTATTTTTAGTTGTGCTTCGTTGGAGAGGTCCCCATCTGTGCCGGGAAGCCTACGGCAAACAGCGGAAAGCCCGGCGGCCAGCTGTCTCGGCGCGTTCGGCCGCCTGCCGTGACGTCACTGGGCCCACACAGCCCGCTGACAGAGACTGGCGGAGATGGCGGCGTTGACCAATACCGCATTCAGGATGAAAGCATAACTCCGCTAATCTCAAATGGTTTGTAGCACTTTAGTGGTAGTCCCAGGGCTGGAACCAAACACAGCAAGTGACACATTCCAAGTGCACCATAGGTACGAGCACGCCATGTACACAACTGCCTTATCAACAGCCCAGAAACACACAAGACTAACATGAGGTTGTAACACAACCATACATGTGAATTAAAACATACAACAATACTACACAATTACAATACAACAATACTATACAATTACTACCCTTTACAATTTGAACTTTACTTTTCAAAGTTCATAGAAGAATCTCTTCTTAAAAATAACATCAAAGCAGAAAAGGATAGTAACAGTACAAATTAAAACTTTTCAGTAAACGCCTATATATAGCTATATACAATAATACATTTACGTAGATTGCACAGGACAAATCACACACACGATACTCGGTTTACAAAATCGAAGGCAGTACTAAATTTCCAAGGAGCAGTGGAAATTAATTGTGCTAAAGGGGCCACAACAGGGTAAAGGATTCCAATCGGTGCTTAGTCAAACAGAGCACAGATCCGCCTCATCATTTCAATCAGCGGTGGACACAAGAACAGGGTCCGCGCACGCGCGCACACCAGGGGCTTCTTCACCACGTCCGGAATAAAACACACAAAAAAGGGCCCCTTTTCAAGCGCTTGATATCATTCAAATTCTAATTGCCCTATTAAAGCACCTATTAACCATCTTGTGAACATACGTTTCTAAACACTGCCTTTGGTCCCTGACGTGGTTGCTGGGTTTCCATAGCGAGCCGGAATGAAGGTGTAAATGTTAATCATCATCGTCATGTGTAATTTCCCCCATTGTAATACCTCAGGACAGATAATACAGCCAATTTAGCAAGATTTCTGATGAGAAGTTTCCGTCTTGAGGGTTGGAATATTAAACTGTATTCTTTTCCTTATAGAATCCTAGAATATTAGCTTATACACAGTTATGACACTTAACAGGCTAGATTTCTCACGATTCTCTATTCTTTTCAGTTGGATACTAGACATCCTGGACATGGATCCTTGAAAAGCAGGATGTTGTCAAAACACATAATACAGGCACATCTTCCTGGGTCTTTTTTTAGTTCCCTTCGAAATGGAGATTCGGTTTGCTCAACAAAGGCACTACAAGTTTTAAAAAACTCATCACAACGTATCCTCTGCCTTTAAAATGGGAGATGTATACACAAGCTTTTAAGAAGAGGAAAGTTGAAGTTTCAGCGAGGTCTTGCCAATTTAATTCGGTCAGACCATTTCCTCTGCTGTTCTCTGCACTAAAAATGGCGCTTCCCAAAAACAAACAACAAAAAGAAAAAGATGGCAGATTATATTTTAACAGGTAGCAGAAATAAGCCAAAGAAACAAATGAAGCGCAGAAGATCTTCTGGCACGTTAAAACAAAAGGAAAGGGTCTTGCTGGGTGTGCTACGACACCTTCGTGCCGCTCCATAGCAAGTCCCCGAGTACAGTAGCCCGTTCGCGTGTGTGGCGTGGTAAGAAAGTGAAGAATGACGGGAAAAAAGATTCCAAATAATGAAAACGGGACTGAGGCGGGACATAACGGCGCTTTTTACATTTAAAGGTGATAAGTCGACAACAACAGATATTTCAAGAGTTGGGTTCTGCCAGTCGAACAAAGGGGCCAGAGGTGGAAATCAGTTAACGGTCGATTTCACACTTGTATCAGGAAGCATTTTATCCCACACAGAGTTGCTAATGCATGGAAAATCTTGCTAAAGCACGTAGCAGAAAAATAAACCATTGGTGAGTCCAAGGCAGGGCCTGATGGAGCGCCAGTCACTCACTAAAGACAGAAGGAAAAATGTGTAGTCTCGACAGGCTGAATGGCTCATTTTGCTCATCAAATACTCTTTTCTGTGTCCCCCCACAGTCCTCCTCTGCCCTGTGTGTTAGCCAGATGGGAGCTCACACACATGCAGGCAGGCAAGTGAACACGTACACGCGCCTGACCACGCACAGACAAATACACACGCAAACACACACAATCTCGCTCTCACCCTCAGTCGCCCTGGGCGCAGCACCACCGCCAAAGGCCCTTGGCGAGATCGCCATGGCGATTATGCTCTGGGGGAGTAGTTTGCAGTAGAGGGCGAAGGCTGGTGAGGTGGACGGAGAGATGCGTCAGGAGTGAAAGAGTAGGAGGAAGGAAGGACAGAGGCAGATAAAGGGGGAGGAGAGGCGGGGTCAGGAGATGGTGCTATCTGCCAGGAGACGCATACAGCTCGGCTCCATCCTGGCACAGGTGGAAGGGGTTAGCTTGAGCCGTTTATCTGAGACGATTTTAAAATGAGGTGGGCACCCAAGAAATGGGGGGGGGGGGGGGGGGCTGACAGAGGAGGGGTGGGGAAAATGAACCAAAAATTATGGGTCAGTGTGACATTGCAGTGCACACAATTTAGCATCAAGCAGGTGCAAGGACTACGCAATTACTTTCCAATTAATGCCAGTCCCGTGATTATAGTTATTCTTCTGATATAAATATATAGTGCAAGTGGAAATGTCCTTGTAATTGAAATCGTGGTGGAATAAGCCCCCAGAATGAGTTGTATAATGTGTGCGTTTCTGATGTAGATATCGCTCTGAGTGTCTCCTCATCTTCGCTCAAGTATTCCAATTAGGCCCTTTTCTCCTCCGGGGCTTCAGGGATTGGTATTACGGTTATCAAGAAAATGAGTGATTATAAACAAAACGGGAGTGTGTGGGGGAATGGTCATCAGAAATGCGTGTACTCGCCCATTGATAACATTGAAACTTCTGGAAGCCGCCGGGCTGAGATGAGTAATCAGCGGCAGACAACACCGGGAAAAAAAACACAAAAATAATAATAAAAAAAAAAAAAAAACAACCTTGGAAAACGCACATGCGGTCGCATGAAACTCAACTGTCCCCAGTTACTGCGTTTACTCTGTGGGTCGCACAAACCACCTGAGAGCTCAACATGGAAGACTGACGTAGTCTTATAAACAGTGTGGTTTATTAAACAAAAAAATTAAGGATTCTCAACTTCACACAACTAGACCACGCAGGTGATTTGATCAGGTCGGCTTATGACACAATGACAAATGCAACGCCACAGGAAATTATAGGTGGCTAAAAACACACAATTGATTGTGCAATTATACCTGCTGGTGAAGAACACATTTTGTCAGTTTGGATGACATTCAGAAACAGGGCTTTTTGCCTGAGGCTCTGGTTCCTTACAGCCTCTCCTGGCTGCTCACTGGCTGGAGGATCCAGAGTCTGTTCCTGCTGCGAGACACCTGCACTGGTGGGTCCTGTGCCCATCGCCACCCACGCCCAACTACACACACACCAACCACACAAACGTTACACACACCAACCACACAAACACACACACCAACCACACGAACACACACACCAACCACACAAACCAACCACACACACACACACACACACACACACACACACCAACCACACAAACGTTACGCGCCCAGCAGGACGACAGCAACCAGACGGCACCACTGTTCTGAGCTGCTCTCTCTGTCCACAAGCCATGAACCCACAACAGCAACAAAAAAAAAAACGGAAGAGCGCTAACGATCTCTCAATTTCTAGGACTAGAATAAATTAATGAGTATCAGTTTAGAGCACACACTTTCATTGAGTCTTGAAAGTGAAATGGAACTTTTTTTTAAAACAAAGAATAAAATTGGCTCCGGGGCAGCGAGTGTGGTGAGAAACGCCCACCCTTCTGGTGGAAATATTCCTGGGTTACAATGCAGGCTGAGGAAGCCAATAATGAGTTAGGTAATACTTTATCAGTTACCTCCGATTGTTCCCAGATTTCATAAATTTTTCACACATATACTGGACTGAAGAGAGCGCCTTAGCTTCTCGGCATCCATTGTGGGTGTAAAGTGGATAAAAGTGTACCGCTATGGCCACCTTACAAGCTGGCCCGTCAATACCTGTGGTCTATTAGTTAACTGAAGCAATTTAGCAGCTCCAATTAGTTTTTGTGTCTCTCTTTTTAAATTATTATTTTTAAAAATACGGCTGGCGCACGCAGCCCTACAGATGGTATCGTCCTCCACACACTAACTGGCCAGACCCCGCAGTTAACACTCTTTAGCATCAAAGGTTGGGCAGAAAGGTCGGTGCGGTAATTGCAGCCGGTAGGAAGGGTGCCGGCTCGGTTCTCGCTTCATCGATCACGTCGCTGGGCGTCTGTGTGCAGGTGTGCCGCGTGCGTACCTGCGGTGTCCAGGTGATGTTCAGGGGAGCTGGCAGGTCTGCTGAACACTCTGGGGCCTCTGCAGGGTGCTGAACACAGGGCAGGTGGTGAGAAGACATTTCCTCTGATCGTGCCAAAATTACATTTTCATCCAAAGACACGGAACCAACCAAGAACTTAAAGCATAACAAATACACCAAAGCTCATCTGTTAATAATAATACTACTAATAATAATAATAATAATAATATTTTTTCTTTCGACAGCACTACTCATTACATCATACCTCAGCACACAAGACCATGCACACACGCAGGCATGCACGCACACACATGCTGCTTGTGACTGCTCCTCACTCTCTGAACCAGTCCTTGTCTGAGATGCCGTGCGCGGTGACCTAGCGAGGGAGGAGAGCAGATGTGCGATCGGGGCTATTTTTACCTGTGGTGGACAGGTGGGCGCGGGGGGATCCACATGCCCTGCTCACCGGCATAAGGATGGTACCGCGCAGCACACCACTGCTTTAACCCTTTGAAGAGTTCGAGTTTTTTTTTTCTTTTCTTCAAAATTCTAAAACGGCGTTCTAAAGCAGTAAGAACATTATAATCACATATTTCTGATCTTACACCTTAATCGCACCCCGCCTACACCCCTCGCCTCAGCCTATGGGGCAGCCTATAGGGCAGCCTATGGGATGTGAGTAATGACGGAGTGGACCTGAGACAGGCTGGCTTTTTTATCTTCATTGATTTTTCTCTAAGGCTTCTCAAAGTGAAAGTAAGTTTGTAATATTTAATATTTTCTTGTGGAATCGCAATGTCACTGTATGTCTCTTGTTTGCACTGTCAATACAACGTTACCGGGTGTTGAAGATCAATAACCTTATATCGATATGGTTGAACACAACCTCCGTAATTCAACATAATATTATTGCATTTACTATTTAAATGATCAACTAGCTGGTTAGCCTTACACAGATAGTCGGATACTGCCTCTCATAGCTAGCTAATCAATGTCATGATTGATCAGTTTGAACAAAGACAATTTCCCCATAATGGAACTTACAGCGAGTATTAGAATCGATAGCTAAAGTGAACAAAAAGAGAAAAAGCTCTGACATGAGGAATGGACAACCCAGGGTTCTCCCCAAAGAATGTACACATGTGTATGTACACATGTGCCTGTGGCGATGCGCCACTCTGTTCCCTCACTTTCGCCACTGTGTAACCACAATAGTAGCATGTCTCCTTTGACTGAGCATAAGTAGAACAGCAACGAGATACAGGGGGAAGAGCAACGGGCGTCTAATCACTAAAGAATCACCGCTTATTTTGTCAAGACGAAAACATTTTCTCTTTCCTTCGGTTTGGTGAACCAAATGACAGTCTAGCTTTAATGCAAGTGCGAAACTCACCGTTACATTTTAATAAATGAGAAGCAATTTTATACTTCAAAATTTTTTTTTTCTGTTTTACTGAAAATGTATGGAACCGTTGAGTCAAAACAAATGTAACAAACCAATATTTTTGTGTACCATTACACTCCTACTGGGTACCCATTAAGCCAAGTCTGGAATTTTCACATGTTTATTTACCTGAAGTGAGAGATTCATCTTTCACTTTTAATAATTTTCATAAATACATACATTTTTTGTAGGCTATTAACGTTTCTCTCCGATGTTCATGAGGTGCTAATATTTTGCAAAGGTTAGAAAGATTGTTAACATTAATGCATAAGGTGTTGGATAAAACCTTGGTAAAGCTGAGAAGTAATGCCAGATGCACCCATTTCTCTCCAATAAATATGCTTAAGAAATAAACAAACTTAATTTAGAATCTAATGTAAATTAGGAATACATTTACACATAATATAATAATATATATATATATAATAAGTATATTTATATTGAATGTTCTCAAAAATCTTTTTCCACACTGAAGTGTGTAATATTGTTAAAGATGCTCTGTATGCAATTGGGTAATTGAGTCTTAATTATAACATGGCATAGGTTAGCATTCAGCTCAGCCCTAGAAAAATATATACAAATAAATAATAAATACTTCTACTTTTTTTGGCAGCGTGCTGATAGACCACTTGAGGAAAGTGAGAACTGGGATCACACACTAGGCCAGATTTCACCTCACCTTGGACTTTAACTTTAGGGCTATCACATGCTGGCGCCCGGAGGAGTCCTGCGCCCGCAGCTTCAGAGAGCGGAGCTCTGCATCCATGAAGAGCAGCCTGAGAAAACAGGACAGAGGGGTGACACGTTCAGGGAGCAGCACACTGCCACCAACGCCACAGGACAGAGGGGTGACATGTTCAGAGAGCACACTGCCACCAACGCCACAGGACAGAGGGGTGACACGTTCAGGGAGCAGCACACTGCCACCAACGCCACAGGACAGAGGGGTGACACGTTCAGAGAGCACACTGCCACCAACGCCACAGGACAGAGGGGTGACACGTTCAGAGAGCACACTGCCGTGAAAACAACGCCACAGGACAGAGGGGTGACACGTTCAGAGAGCACACTGCCACCAACGCCACAGGACAGAGGGGTGACACGTTCAGAGAGCACACTGCCACCAACGACACAGGACAGAGGGGTGACACGTTCAGAGAGCACACTGCCACCAACGCCACAGGACAGAGGGGTGACACGTTCAGAGAGCACACTGCCACCAACGCCACAGGACAGAGGGGTGACACGTTCAGAGAGCACACTGCCACCAACGACACAGGACAGAGGGGTGACACATTCAGAGCACACTGCTATGAAAACAATGCCACAGGACAGAGGGGTGACACGTTCAGAGAGCACACTGCCACCAACGCCACAGGACAGAGGGGTGACACGTTCAGAGAGCACACTGCCACCAACGACACAGGACAGAGGGGTGACACGTTCAGAGAGCACACTGCCACCAACGACACAGGACAGAGGGGTGACACGTTCAGAGAGCACACTGCCACTAACGACACAGGACAGAGGGGTGACACGTTCAGGGAGCAGCACACTGCCACCAACGACACAGGACAGAGGGGTGACACGTTCCGGGAGCAGCACACTGCCACCAACGACACAGGACAGAGGGGTGACACGTTCAGAGAGCACACTGCCACTAACGCCACAGGACAGAGGGGTGACACGTTCAGAGAGCACACTGCCACTAACGCCACAGGACAGAGGGGTGACACGTTCAGAGAGCACACTGCCACCAACGACACAGGACAGAGGGGTGACACGTTCAGGGAGCAGCACACTGCCACCAACGACACAGGACAGAGGGGTGACACGTTCAGGGAGCAGCACACTGCCACCAACGACACAGGACAGAGGGGTGACACGTTCAGAGAGCACACTGCCACCAACGCCACAGGACAGAAGGGTGACACGTTCAGAGAGCACACTGCCACCAACGCCACAGGACAGAAGGGTGACACGTTCAGAGAGCACACTGCCACCAACGCCACAGGACAGAAGGGTGACACGTTCAGAGAGCACACTGCCACCAACGCCACAGGACAGAAGGGTGACACGTTCAGAGAGCACACTGCCACTAACGCCACAGGACAGAGGGGTGACACGTTCAGGGAGCAGCACACTGCCACCAACGCCACAGGACAGAAGGGTGACACGTTCAGAGAGCACACTGCCACCAACGCCACAGGACAGAAGGGTGACACGTTCAGAGAGCACACTGCCACCAACGCCACAGGACAGAAGGGTGACACGTTCAGAGAGCACACTGCCACCAACGCCACAGGACAGAAGGGTGACACGTTCAGAGAGCACACTGCCACTAACGCCACAGGACAGAGGGGTGACTCGTTCAGAGAGCAGAGGTGACGGAGCTCACGCAATGCCAAAGCAAGGACGAGTACATGCCGAGCAGGATGAAGCGGGGTCCTTTGGGGAGCGGGAGTGTGGGCGTTGGGGTTTGGAAGTGGAAGGGAAACGGGCCCGTTTCTTTTGGGAACTATTAATCAGAATGTAATGTTGAAGCTGGAGCGCGAGGCCTCCGTTCACGCCAGGCCTGCAGATTTACGGCCTGCTGTCCTCCGGGCCATATTTCTGCTCCTTATTTACGCCGCGTGCTGGGCCCTCGAGTTGTGGTCAGAGCGCGCCACGCTGGCCATTTCCATCAGACCCAGATCACCAGAATGCTCAGACGCTCTCTGTCAGGAGCCACTTACGGACGCATAAAACTTCATGTCACGAGCGCTTTTATCCACCTCCGCACTGCTCTCTCTCTCTCTCTCTCAATAGAATAACAGATACACTCTCTTTCTCTCGCTACCTAACTTGCTTCTGCATGGTTTTTTTCTCTCCTCTTTCCCACTTGTTAATTCTCACACCGTGCAAACCAGGTTAGTTCCTCAGCTATAATTCACAGTCTGACACATAAGAACCGCAAATACATTTCTGAAACATATCACTTGTTCTAACGTTATGAGCAAATTTATTGAGTGATTCTGGAATTGTTGAGTTATTTCTCAAGGGGGGGGGTGTTGGAAAACATAAAAGTAGTTTTGTAATTAAGATTTCAGACGGCACCTTACTGCTCAATGCTGTATACAGTCAGTCTTATGATTTAAACACTCTTTTCATATGCATGACCGAAAGGTAGCATAGGGACACAACCATTCTTTTGGGGAAATATTTAAAATTCTAAAATTACAATAACATGCAATAATTGCATTACATTACCATCATCTTACTCAGAGTAACTTAAATTGGAGAACATCTGTGTTAGTCACAGCAATACAAAAATCTTTTAAAGCTGACTAAATAAAAGCCTCCTTTTCCAGAATGACCAAAGCTCAGAAATCATATGCTGGCCTCAATGGATGCAGGAGGAAGCAGGCAGGATGACCCATGCCATTAGATTACGGATGGTCTTAAAATATACCAGGGAAGGGACTAATAAAATGACCCCTATCTACACACTAATTAACGTCGGGTGTGCATTTTTCAAGGGAGCTAAAGCTGATTAAAATGGCCAGCTTTTGCAGTAAGTTCACTTACCGTGACCAATCAGATGTGCCGAACTATATCAGACTCAAGGCTATTAACACCGGCGCCAATTAAGGAGCAAAATTAATCTCAAGTGCATTTACCAATAGGCCCACTGTAATGCTTCTGACCGCAATTCCGTATTAAAATGTTCACCTTGTTTCCCCATAACTTCAACATTCTCCCATTAAACTGGAGAGGTAGCTTTCTAATTAGATCAATTTGCATTTGCTAATATCATAATTTCATCTCAGGGCCATTAAAAGAAAAACGGGAAAAATTAGCAATCCACCTAAAGCAAAGCTAGCTACAGTACATGACTGAAAACCACTGTATCAGCTGTTACATTGACAGAAACCATGGCGCAACTAATAAACCTGTTAGTCTATTAAATGTTAATTACCCAATTAATTAATGACAAGCACACAATAACCTTGCTGTCATTCATTTCAGTGAACTGTCAGCTTTGTGTATATTCTTCAACCTGCATCACCACAAAGGGTGTCAGTCTCTCTCTTTCTCTCCCTCCCCTTCTCCTTTCCATCGTTCACTTCATGGCTACCTTTTTGAAGTTGTCTTATGAGAAACTGAGACGGCAATGGGGAAGGCAAAGTGACAGAATGATTATCTTTAATGGTTCGCAGTAGTGGGTGTGTATACCCAAGATCAGTGCGGGAAATAATTACTGAAGATTACTTGGCCAGCGATTTGCCAAGGGTCCTCCTACTTCATACCTACTGAATGAAAACATTGAGGGTGCATTTTATTCTCAGCAGATCAAACTCTGCTACATTATAAACTACCACTCACCACAACGTCAAGGCCAGAAGGTTTGAAAAAGAAAGATCTGCACATAAAAGCAGCTGCGGATCTCATTACGAGAATCCAAAAACTTCAATACCCACACTCGTCACTGATATATTTAGCTTCACATAGCCTAAATACCCGCAATACCCACACTCGTCACTGATATATTTAGCTTCACATAGCCTAAATACCCGCAATACCCACACTCGTCACTGATATATTTAGCTTCACATAGCCTAAATACCCGCAATACCCACACTCGTCACTGATATATTTAGCTTCACATAGCCTAAATACCCGCAATATCCACACTCGTCACTGATATATTTAGCTTCACATAGGCTAAATACCCGCAATACCCACACTCGTCACTGATATATTTAGCTTCACATAGCCTAAATACCCGCAATACCCACACTCGTCACTGATATATTTAGCTTCACAGCCTAAATACCCGCAATACCCACACTCGTCACTGATATATTTAGCTTCACATAGCCTAAATACCCGCAATATCCACACTCGTCACTGATATATTTAGCTTCACATAGCCTAAATACCCGCAATATCCACACTCGTCACTGATATATTTAGCTTCACATAGCCTAAATACCCGCAATACCCACACTCGTCACTGATATATTTAGCTTCACATAGCCTAAATACCCGCAATACCCACACTCGTCACTGATATATTTAGCTTCACATAGCCTAAATACCCGCAATACCCACACTCGTCACTGATATATTTAACTTCACATAGCCTAAATATCCGCTTTCTCTGTTAGGTTAACTGAAAATTAGACATTTTGCCACTGGTCTGCATCTGGTTTTAAATATTGGACAAACTAGAGACCAAATTTATACAGTAACCTAAATTAGTTTCTAACACTGTATGTCCCCCCCCAAATTGATTTTTTCTTTCCTTCTTTCACTAAAGCAAGAAGAAGCACCCCCCCCCCCCACCGCCCCCCCCAAAAAAAAAAAAAATGTTTTTTTATTATTAATTAACAGGTCCAAAGTTTTTGCATTATTTCCTGGCATATCTACCACATTACATAATAAAACAGGGTGACGAGATGAAGCCCTTTGTGGTTGGTTGTTGGATGATCAGAAAGTAATGATATACCCATTAGTGATCTTCTGTTTATCGACTAAACCATAAAAACCCCATAAATGCACCATCCGTCCCACATCACTCTTACTCTACAGGCGTGATGGAAGACCATTGAAAAATAGCAGAGTAACTCTCCTACTCTCTCACTACAGTTTACTGTCGTCAAATGCCATGTTTCCAGTTGATAAGATGCCTCAATTCTGAACCTTGCAAAAGAAACGCCCCATTTACACCACATATGAAAATAATTCAATACTAATTCAATGCTTTCACTTCCCGAAGATATCGCCACCTCCCAAATCACTAGATACCAGCGGTGCATTTATAAATATCTTGGACTGAAATCTTATTGATGTCATCTTGTTCATTTCATCCGAAGAATATGCTGCAGGATTTTTACTATGCTTGTTTTTTCCTTTGGTCTTCATTTTTATACTCCAGGTAAGCGCTCATTAAATTAAAGAGGTTGCACGTGCTTGATCCTGTTCTTAGTGTCACATTGCAAAGGCATCTTAACCGTTGCATGTGTTCACTCTTCCTTCAGTAAATAAAATAAATCTGTTTCTCAACAGGATCACACAATTTACCTATGACCAGAGGTGTGGATTTCATATCATTTGGAATGGCTCCAAAAACTACACTTATGTACTTTAAAAAAAAAAAAAAAGCATGTCTTCTCCAGGATGATTACGTAAAACTCCCTTCCTTTCTGCATTAAAATGAAACGAATAAATAAAAAATGGCTCATTGCAATCTACATTCATTCACATTTTCTAGCAGGGAAAATAATAATGTCAATTAATCTGTTATTTTATACAGGCATCTACAGCGCTTGTTCATCAATATAGATGATACCAATCAAGCCTATCAAATTTAAAATCAAACAAGATTCGTCTTCACTTCACAGGGAGGTAGTTGTTAACCCTATACTGATCCAGGTCATCCATCAGTGGGTTTGCAACTCCAGGATGTAGGTTCGATTCCCAGGTGAGGTGCTGCCGTTGTACGCCCCTTGACCACTATGCTTCAATACATATCCAGCTGTATAAACTGACTATATGTAAGGAACATAAGCATGACTCTGGGTAAGAACATCTGACATCTAAATACCTAAAATGTAATGCTGATGTAATTGGTGATCTCACAGCGGAATACTGGACAAACAGGAAGTTGAGACAAGGAAGGCCAATACAGTATAGACGTGACAGGAAAGGAAAAAGCCGGAAAGCAGTTAGTGGCACAGTGGAGAGAACGTACTTGTCCCAGCCCAGGCTCCCGATCTCTCCAATGAGCCGACAGTAGTACTGAGGGGGAGGGACTGTCTGACACGCCCCTCTGCGCTTCGCAGCCACTTCCTGCAGAAAAAACTTATCCTTCAGCTCAGCATTTAATTACACACCACAGCTGCACTTGTGACTATATTAGACGTTGAGAGGAGCTGAGCAACCTGTACGTGGGGAAACAAGGTCCTCTGTCACTTTATTGCAATATAAATATTTCAATAAATCTAAATATATATACACTACTCACAAAAAGTTAGGGATATTCGGCTTTCGGGTGAAATTTCAGGATGAACCTAAAATGCACTATAGCCTTTACAGGTGAAATTAATTTGACCTTCTCAAAACTTTTGAATGCACATGTCCAACTATTCAGTGTTTCAGTACTTTTTGCACAACTTGCTGTTCTCTAACAAGGAGCTGAACGGCAAAATTCACAACAGGTGTTTGATCCATGAATCGACCAATAAATGTCCTGGTTCAATTAGAATTGGTATTTAAACAGTCCTCTTCATCATGCTGTTCACATTTTGACATCATGAGACCAAGACGACACCTAACAATTGATCAACAGTACCTCGCCATTGCGAGGCTTCAAACAGGATGTTCTCAGAGGGAAGTGGCCACTGAGCTTAGAGTGTCACAGAGTGTCATCAGCAGGTTGCAACAGAGATACAGAGAGACTGGAAGAGTCACAGAAAGGCATAGAAGTGGACGTCCTTTGGCCACATCCCACACTGATGACCGCTTCATTGTGAACAGTGCCCTGCGGAACCGGATGATGAATGCCACTCAACTCCAGGCACATTTAAGGGAGGTGAGAGGCACCCAAGTGTCACGTCAGACCATTCGAAACCGTTTACATCAGCGTGGTCTGCGTGCTAGACGACCTGCAAGGGTACCTGACCACACCACCAGGCACAGGCGTCGTCTTGCATGGGCCAGGGAGCATTTACGCTGGACGAGGGACCAGTGGGCCTCAGTGCTGTTTTCTGATGAGTCGATTCACGTTGAGCAGAAATGATGGCCGCCAACGATGTTGGAGACGTCAAGGAGAGCGCTATGCATCAGCCACTGTTGTCACCAGACGACCCATTGGTGGTGGCGGTGTTACAGTGTGGGCAGGTGTGTCTAGTCAATACAGAACTGCCCTACACTTTGTGAATGGTACAGTGACAAGCCCATACTACCTGAATAACATCATTAATCCAGTCATTGTGCCCCTGCATGAACAACACAGGCCTAATTTCATCTTCACGGACGACAATGCTCCAGCTCATCGAGGTCGCATCATTAGGGAAAGGCTGCTGGAGACTGGGGTACCTCAAATGGAGTGGCCTGCACTTTCTCCAGACCTGAATCCCATAGAAAACCTATGGGATCAGCTGACTCACCGTGTAGAGGCTCGTAACTCTGTACCCCAGAACCTCAATGACCTGAGGGCCGCCCTTCAAGAAGAGTGGGATGCCATGCCTCAGCAGACAATAAGTCGACTTGTGAACAGCATGAGACGTCGTTGTCAAGCTGTAATTGATGCTCAAGGGCACATGACAAGTTATTGAGACATTGACATTTTTGTTGTGGTATACCCACCACTGTTGTTGGCTTTTGTTTCAATAAATTGTTTGAGATGAGGAAATCACCATTGCATGCTTCTACTTAAATGCCCTACTTTCATGATACGTATAATATCACTGTAGCGTGAACTTACATTTTCCATAAATTTCACCCGAAAGCCAAATATCCCTAACTTTTTGTGAGTAGTGTATATATACACACATACATACGTGTCCACTTTTAATAATTTTGCTATTGGCTTTTGAATATAATTTGAGAGGTCTGGATATATCCAGAGGGACTAAAATATGTCAGTATCAAAGGCACCACAGTAGTGGTAACCCAGTACCGTAGGACAAATCTAGGCGGGTAAATATTGTAATGTAATGTAACAATAATTGGCTGCCTGACATAGTTTACAGTGTTTACATTTAATAAATTGTGTACATTCATTTGAGGAAAACTGTGCATATATACAGCAGCTATATATTGCCCACGTAAGACTACAAGACAATAGACACATGTATCGAGCCATGGTGCCGTTAAGCTAATGCAAGCTGTACCATTGCCTCATTAATTAAATATGCCAGGAGGATGCTGGGAGTTCACACAAATTGAAAGTAACTCACAAAAAGTTATTTAATCTCAAACAAGACAATGTAGAGAAGAAACCCTGAACAATGTAAAATTACAAAGAAATTATAGATTGTAGATGTATTAAATATTGTAAGTACATCTTAAAGGAAGTTCCAATAGTTCATTTCACACAAAAGATTTAAGCCATCCTTTCACACTTTTGAATCATTGCTTTGAAAAATGAAGAGCATACATAAAATAACAAATTAAATTCATGATCAGGAATGGATTTTAGCATCTATAAAATCTAAAAAATAATTGAAAACAAGAACTTACCAAAACAGTTTTAAGCTCCAAAATAAAACTGACAAGATCAGTTGAATGTTGCAATCTCTAAGAAATAGAAAAAAGGATTAATAAATTTTTCATAAAACAGACTGGTCTGTCTATTGCTTCAAAACCTACATACATTACAGGCACAAATCACACTCATTGTATACTATTTGATTAATAGAAGCTGCCACAAGCTTTTATTAATGATATTTTTAAGTCTATCAAAACAATGTACTTTATTGCCTTAGGTAAAATAAGAATCCTTCACACACAGAGACAGAGAATCAAATCCTAAAAAAAAAACTTAAAAAACCGAAAATGATTAGCAGCTATAACAAGCTCAGCCATCCACTTCAGCTGTGTGCTTTGCCTTTTCAACGATGTTCTGTTAAGCCAGTTTTATACTAAGAATAGAGCAAAGTGCACGCACACACGCAGATCCGTTTCAGGATTTTGTGCCAACTTCTGCAATTAATTGTTTCATTAGCTAAATCATATCTTCATCTGACATTTGTATAAGCACCAGCTACAGTGTATCCTAAAGATTTTACTGTGCTCAAGAACAGGAGTGACCCAGCGTAGTTTATGGAGTAAACTATGGTAACGGAGCTTTGGACCCCTGCTTTAACCAGTCAATCACCCCTTGTAATAGTACTGTAAAACAAAAAGTACAAGAGATCCCACTCTGTAAATTAGCATGTGTATATATCGGACTGTATAAACAAGTGAACACGATTTTAAAAAGTAGTTTTGAGATAGATTAAAACTGTAGACATCGAAAGTAGAGGTGGGTACGCCAAAAATGAAAATGGACACTGCCCCTACTTTTCTTAATGATTACTTTTTTTTCGCAAAAATATACATATGGTCAGTACTCCAAGGTAACATTATTGGTGTCAAATATTAGAAATATCTGAAAGGGCAAGATTGAAAGGGGGCCATTTCCCCCCGGAATGACCCTATATAGCCCTATATTAAGCAGTAGAGCAAATGTATGGTCATTTAAACACACACAACCAAACAAAATAGTATTATATTATTATAATTTTTAAAATATTATTATGCATGTTACTTTGAGAGTGGAAAAGAATATGGTTATTACGTGGGTAGAAATTCAATAATGGCATATGTGGCAATAAAATATTCTGGGAGTGTGTTAAATGGGTTATATGCATTTTACATTGTTTTACCTTTTTTATTACATGCTGGTATCCGTGAAGTAGCTGTTTCAAGCGCCAACAGCATTGCAGCCTTAAGACAGAAGAACTGTATTATTTCAACAGTGATTGTAAATACATTCATGATGAAGGAAATAAACCATTACTATTAGCAGATGGAAAACTTTTACCACTCAAATGCTAGATTAAATCACAATTTTATAGCAAAACGGTCATTTTAAACAGCCTGGCTATTCAGAGAAAATCGGAAATCAAGTAACCTGTGTTATACAGAAATGTATGAAGTTTATAACAAGCAAAATTTAAAAAAAATAAGTATTAATTGCATTTATATTGAAATTAGTTGAGAATTAAGCAAATTATCGTAGATTTTTATCAAGGGATGCCTGCATTCGCAAGATCAGATGTGGATCTTAAAGAGTAAGTGCACCCACTGTCTCAGCCTGTCTCCTCCTACACAATTTTGAATACTTTGTGGGGTGAGTGAGGGAGAGAGGTGATGAACAACAGAACGGATGAATAAGTTTCATTATAAAGTAGGCATACAAACACGTTTACATCTTAAAAAAAAAAAAAAAAACACAGTGATCTCGTGTAGTTACCCGTTAAACACCCTGGCCGCTGTGAAGGACACATCTGAACCATAGATTGTAGAAAAATAGATCTGAACAAGGGTTGTGTACCATTCAGAATTGTATTGAGAATTTTATTTGAATTGAGGTAGCAAACAGGATTAAAATAATTAAAATTCTATGAAATTCAAAGAGATTCATACACGACATACTTTAGATGTAGCTTTTAACAGTAAGGCTTTATGTCTCAATATAATTTGTACATTAAACATGTTATCATACAAACAACATATGGTATGCTTCTAAACATTAGATTTTATTAACAACGTATGTTTTTCCCAACAATGAATAAAATACCTGCTATAGAATAATCATCAATTTAATTTAACTTTCATTTTGGGAACATGGTGGAAGAACACTTAATTTCTCAGAATGCTTTACTTTCCCGCAAAGTCTTCAAAATGGAACCAAACAAGACCTTTGAGGATCTTTTGACAATTAAATGTAACAATGTTGAACAATAAGATGTGGATTGGAATAAATGATAATTGCATTTACCATGACTTGTTTTCGTTCGTTTGACTGCTAAGGTTGAATAACAGTATTACTCATTCTACATAAGGGAACAAATGGGAATCATTTCTTGAAACAAATGATGAAATTATGTTGCAGTAAAATACATATTAGATTTACTAAAATTCTTCTGCTGTGTGACTGAGCGGAATTTCTTTGAATTGCAATGAATTCAATTCAACTTCCTGTCATTCCAATTCAACATCCTGTGGGGCGTGGCCAATTCAATTCAAATTCCAACTCATGAATTGAATGGGGGCCAATTGTTAAATTCAGAATTTTGCACAACACTGATTTGAACAGCATGAATGAGAGGCATCTAGGTTTTTATATTCTCCCATTCGAAGATTTTAATCGAAGCAATAACTGCAATATTACGCAACGGAGAAGCCCAGGAGTCTCCTAAATTGTGAAATGTTACGATTGATGTTATGACCCTCGGTTACAAAACTTTCAAATAATGTTTTTTTTTGTTAGTTTGGTATTTCAAATACTACAGTATCCATGATGCTCAGCACCTGCTGCATCGTTTCCACTCCACAGAAGAAGAAATTTTTTAATTTTTTTTTTTACATTTCGGACAACAGAAGAAAAGAACATCATTTTCTGTCATTAAAGGGATTGCAAACTCTGCTAAAAAAAAAAGTTGTTTTCTTTATTTGACATTACACCTCGTTATTAAAATAATCATTCACCAAGATTTCAGCCTTTAAAAATGTCTACAGCTGAAAAAAATGAAGATTGAATAGTGTCACTTTCTGCCGACTATGCAGTTCTCAGGACTGGGTGGGCGTGAAAGCTAGTTAATATTTAGGCCACGTCCAAGAGCCTCTAGGCAAGTTATGTGCAAACTCGGAAATGCGAACACCGTTTAGCAAAACAAACGATAGCTAAACAGCCTAAAAAAGAAAGTGCATGGTGCAAGTTGCAACCGTATCATACAGTTGACGTCAAAAGTTTACATACACCTTAGCCAAATCCATTTAAACTCAGTTTTTCACAATTCCTGACATTTAATCCTAGTAAACATTCCCTGCCTTAGGTCAGTTAGGATCACAACTTTATTTTAAGAATGCGAAATGTCAGAATAATAGTAGAGAGAGTGATTTATTTCAGCGTTTATTTCTTTCATCACATTTCCAGTGGGTCAGAAGTTTGCAAACACTTAGTATTTGGTAGCATTGCCTTTAAATTGTTTAACTTGGGTCAAACGTTTCAGGTAGCCTTCCACAAGCTTCTCACAATAAGTTGCTGGAATTTTGGCCCATTCCTCCTGACAGAACTGGTGTAACCGAGTCAGGTTTGTAGGCCTCCTTGCTCGCACACGCTTTTTCAGTTCTGCCCACAAATTTTTGATTGGATTGAGGTCAGGACCTTGTGATGGCCACTCCAATACCTTGACTTTGTTGTCCTTCAGCCATTTTACATTTGGAAGTATGCTTTGCGTCATTGTCTATTTGGAAGAGCCATTTGCGACCAAGCTTTAACTTCCTGGCTGATGTCTTCAGATGTTGCTTGTAGGGATGCAAATTTGGGCTATTTTTTCTAACCGATAGTCGACCCTCATTAATCGGTTATTATCGGTTAACCGATAAGCTTAAATAGGCTATAAACAAATGGACGTAAATCCATGAAGCATTAAAAATACAGCCGCATATTCAAACATAGGCTGTCTACCCTGCCGCGTTAATCCGATAAGACCGCTATAGTATAGGCTAGCCTATTCATGATCATTTTAAAATAGCCTAACAGGGAAAGTGAATATTAGTCTGAAGAGAGGCCGTTTTTGCTGTCATGGTCCCGCGAGCACAGTGATTTAGTAGTTTCCCCAACACAGGCAATCGAACAACACAAGCAGCCTATAATTGGCTATAGTAAAAATAGTAATTGGCCGGTTAAAAAAAAAAAAAGACACGTTTTCACTCACCCGTTATCAAATAACGTTGAAACAAAGCCAAGCACAAAAGTTTCTTAATTCAGCTAACATTAGCTAGCCATTCCGTTTTGGTAGGTCGATGGCTTTGAAAACGTGTTCCACCGACAGAATTTGTTATATCCGTTGCCGTATGAAAAAAAACAAGACTAGAGCCGTAGATAAGAGTAACGTTATTGTCGGCTAGATAAAGGCTACAGCAGCATTACACCACTTTTTCAAAGATCTCAAGAAGAGAGCTGAAATTGTAGCCTCTATACAGTTAAGAATAATTCAGTTTACAAAACAAATTAACCGAGTGATTTTCCCTATAGCATATAATTATCATTTTCCCTCAAGCAAATGGGTCAAACGCAAGCACATGGCTTTAAAATCACCACTCGCGCAGCATAGGCTACATAGATTCTGCTATCGGTCGGAGTTACACCTCCTGCTCTGTTGTGTCCCAAATTTAACTATTGTCCTCTTTTTTTAAACTTTTAACACTAGGCTAACCTTATAGCAAAGGCAGTGGGTGAAAACTGTTTTTTTTTTTTATATACATGTCTGCACTTTGTTTTAGGGGAAATTGATTGCGCAGGTATTGGTTTTGAATTAGCGGAAAGTGAGATGTCAATATGTCTATCCAACTTATATTCACCGCAAATGCCAAATGCATAAAATAGCACGCTTGAACTAAAGGCGATTTGGAATACTTAGCCTACACTTCTGCTTCTTGTCAGTTCGTTTAGACCGTTGTTTGTCTTTGATATATGAGCATGTAGGCTAGTAGATCCACTATCCACTTCCCCTCTCCTCAAAAATTAACAAAATAGATCAACACACACAAACCTTTGTAATAAACTAACAAAATAAATTAAGAAAAATAAAACTTATAGGCTAGGCCTGAACATACAACGAAATATGAACTTTATTATCAAATTAAACTGTCCACTTCCCCCTCAAAAATGAAAAAAATAGATCAACACACATAAGTGGAACTCCATTTTGCTCGCTTCATTTTGTTCTCTTCTAACGAAACTTAGGCATCTGAAAGCTAACGAAGTGCACCGGTCCCTCCTGTAGCAAAGCACCCCCACAACATGATGCTGTACTTCACAGCTGGGATGGTGTTCTTCGGCTTGCAAGCCTCACCCTTTTTCCTCCAAACATAACGACGGTCATTATTGTCAAACAGTTCAATTTTTGTTTCACCAGACCAGAGGACATTTCTCCAAAAAGTAAGATCTTTGTCCCCATGTGCAGTTGCAAACTGTAGTCTGGCTTTTCTATGGCGGTTTTGGAGTAGTGGCTTCTTCCTTGCTGAGCAGGACATTTGTCGCCTGCTATAGCATCCCTCCCTCGCTGCAACGCTCTGGTGAAGGGGAAGGCGTAAGTAATTTCCGGATAGTTAATCATTGGCTGATAGGACTTTGATGACGTCCTGAAGTCCGTTTTAAGGTTTTGTTGTCTTATTCTCCTGCACCGTTGTTTTCTATGGGAGCGAGTCTGAATTATTCCACCAAACTGAGTGGGTGTGGCATTCACAGAAACGCTTCAGTGATGTATGATCACGGTTCTCTATTGGCTGAGAGGACCAGATGATGTGTACCGTTACTAGCCATGTTTGTAACACTATACACAAATGTTTTCTATACAGTATATTAACATTCACAGTATATTCATGTTGTTAGTCTTTGAGTCTAGTACTATTTTAATCAATGACAAAATAATATAACTATCGGTATATTCTAATATAATAATATATAACCACTTAAAATGAGAACAATTTTGTAACTGAAAGTGACCCAAGTCTATCACAGTATCAATTGGCAACAGAATAAGGATACAGGGTATTGTGGAAAAAGATATATATTTTAAATAGTGCATACAAAAGAACATATAAACACACAAAATTACTTTTTTTTTTTTCTTCAGAACAATAATCAGAAACCAATGGCAAACATTTTCCACAGGCCTAATAATAACGTATAGCTAGCTAACGTTACATTGTGGGAAAAATACACAAAGTTGAGCCTACTGGATATGTGTCCAAAACTCACAAAATCACTTATTTATACATGAAACGGTATGTAAGTATTCAGTCAAACCATAACAGGTGTCAGGATGTGTCATAGAGGTCTAATAGTACAGATAAAAAAAACAATTAGTGAAAAACCGATGCATTTTCACTTTCGCTAGAACGCAAGATGTGTAACGTTAACGTCTTTAGGCTATGGCTCTGGGGCTACGCTGACAGGATTCCCTTGGAAACGTGTTTCATGGCTAGAGATTGGACTAGGCAGCTGTCATTCAACTACCATAATCGAACCCCGCCTCTTTTTAAGGTGGACTGATTATCTGTGCTGATGATCATCTGCAGTCACGTCGCATTGTACACAATAGACTCCCTTAAATCGCAGCTCAAGAAGTTTCACTCACCTGACGGACTAGTGGTCCTGTAATTGGACTCGAAATGTCCGAAATGTAAACCAGTCGCCTGAGGCGAGTGGGCGAGCTTAATTTCCAGCCCTGATTATGTTTGATTGTAACTGGTCATCACAGAGACAGATAAAGTATGATCTCCACCTTTAAAACCATATCAATGACGGACACGCAAACGTTTTGTTTGGAACTTGAACATTTACAGAGAGCCAAAGCTATTTATTTTGCGTGGCGGGCTCTGGAGGTCGAACTAGTCCCTATATTTAACACAATTTCACATAGCCCATTTACAAAAATTGTGAATGGTAGATTTGATATTCAGGAATGCTATTCTGGTATCAACTCAATTTTGACCGGATAGTGATAGTCTTTCACTTCTCCTGTGAATTGGTCGGTTGTGAGACCTGTATCTGAACCTCGCGCAGGGTCACATATTGCCTGCAAGAAGGATGGAGATAAGCAAATAGGACAAAAATCAGTAAGGAAAGCATGGTGGGCTCTAAGAAAATAAAGTAAGGTGAAAAACTATTGGTAAAATGTCCTATTCCCTTATGGAAATGTAATATACTGCAGTATATTTTAAATATATTGTGAAGATAATTTTGATATATTTACAATATACTGCAGTATATTCATTTTCCATAAGGGTTTGCACTGCCTCAAAATGTTACCTGTGTATCATGACCTTAATGATTGTGAAACTAATGGCAATCATCTTTAATTGAATTAACGCAAGATCACAGCCACTTATCAAGATCCCTGTTGGGAACAAATGAAGTGGTGAATTAATACTGACAAACCCATGTACCTGCTCTGGCCCTCTTAGCCATGTAGAAATTAATAAAATTGATAAATCAAAAAAAAAATCATAAACTACAACAGTAAAATGAACACGTAAAATTGGAATAGAAGGGGTATGTGTGTTCAGTTAGCCGCGATGATGACCAAGCTAGACCGGCCACACTTAGGCACCACCCTAAGCCTCTTTTTTTAGCCAGGAAAACCCTGATAACCGGTGTACTGCTACTGTGCATGTGGAATCATTATTACACCGTTTCCCTACCGTGAAGAAAGACATTCACAATAATGAAGGAAATCCATTAGTGAATCAAAATATAAGCAGCGAATATTGTTGTTGTTGTTGTTGTTGTAGGTGCGTGGGGTGGAGCAGAACTGCAGCCACCTAATGTTAAGCGCTCCTTTTCATGTGCGATCCATAAATCCATAATGCTGCTATGTGACATTAAAACACTGTAACGTTACTTAAGTAGCTAGTAACGTTAAACACCACAAAACAGACAGTAACTTACTTACTTGGAATTCTTTAGCTGGCGGTCTGGTGGAAGTAGTATTCTTATTCTGAAGTCTTTCTCCTAAAAGCAAACGAAAAATGTAGCCATTATTGAAACAACGAAAAATGTTCGATAACGTTACGCCTAACAGGTCATGAGAACTGCTAGGGAGTGTACAAACTATGAAATTACCCACCTGGACAGTAATGAACCCATCATAAATAGTCTTCTCTTTGTTGAGAGGCAAAAGCAAAGGACTCTCCTGTAGCAATAAATAACTTTCTGCCATTGACCCCGGCAAACATGAGCTTGATAAAGCAAACAAGCCTCATTCGCTGCCGTTGGGAGAACCTAATCTGATTTACTTAGCTAGCTAGCAGAGGCTAACGCCTATTCTATGACATTCATTCTAATTAATAGAGCACACGGCATAACACTAGCAATCTACAATAAGCCAATTCGACACCACTGTTAGCACAAGTTGTACTAACTTTGTTAACTTTTATGGTTAACTAACTGTATGCATAACTTTATCAAAGTAATTAATTATTTTAGTAATTCGAGTGTTTTTAGTTCCAGCTGGCTATTTTAGCATGCTATTGCTAGCTAAACTTTCTTGTCCTGATGCTTGTTTCGCGCCTCAAGCAAGATCCGCTTTGCATCACGGCCTTTTTGAATAGGAAAACTTTATTATTCATAAACTCCAAAAACATCGAAGCTGACAGGAGCAGAGCGCATACATTATGAAATCAGTTTATTCTACGGTACGACAAAACCGATTGGTCTAAATAAGTAAGTCAGTTGGTAAAAAAAAATGTATTGCACCCTATTTTTATACAGTCTATGATTGCACCTCTGTGCTACTTATAATTAGGCATGCTGCAGAGAAAATTATTTAAATGTAAAGACATGAAGTCAAATGCAACTCAAATTTATTTTGCCACCAAAGGAAACGATATGTTCGATTAATGCAATTCTTACCATTTTGAAACTGGTTGAAATTCCAGCACTGAAAGTACATAAAAAAAGTTCGTGTGTATGAACTGGCTAAATTCCAATAAACTGCACACGGTCAAGGCACAGGCCCAATTATTTATCGGTAATTGACATTTAGAGACCAACCAAACAATTTGTGGTTATTAATGTAACAATCAAGACGGGCACAGGTGCCATTGGGAATGAGCTACACAAACTACTTTTGTGTCTGAGGTGACATCACTCACGTGGGTCAAGACAAGAGGGTGAGGACCAAAGGGGAGGGAGGCTTAATAATCAAGGTTCTTGGGTAGATTAACCTTGTTATTGGGGCACAGACCTCAACAGATCATAAGGTTGAGTTACTGTTACCTCAGTTTTCACAGTCCATAATGGTCAATTCCAAACTGTTTATATCTGTTAATCGATGCCCACTTGTTCCCTAATAGTTAAGCCATTGGGGTAATATGTATTTATTATTTTTTTGGTTGCACAAAAAAGATAAATAAATAAATAAATCTTATCTATCATGACCTAAAAGGCAGAATTGATCCCAGATCAACAATCCTGCTCTAAAATTATGTATGAATATATGGAGCCTGAAAAGAAAATATTATACTGCTTTATTGAAATATTAACATGTCAAAAACCTTAGCATGGCTGGACAAACTGCCAATGTGTTCCCAACAGGGATCTTGATAAGTGGCTGCCAATGTAAACCTTAAGCTGCTATTTTGTCAAGCAATTCAAGCAACTATAAATGGCATATCACATTTGGTGTTTTAAATGGTCATCTCATTGAAGAAATCAGTAACTTGTTAGTTCTAGCTGAAGGTTATTGGTGTGTTCCGTAGCCAAGTATAGAGCCTTACGGTAACTGGGAACATTAAAAACACTGACACATAGCTTCACACATGCTTCCTTTATACAATATGTATTGTAGCAAAATAAAAAAGTCAGGTAGACAGAAGCAGAAATGTTAATTTATTTGTTTGCATGTATGCTGCATAAAGTTTATTTTATTTTTGCCCATCAATGTTTCCCTAAGTGATAGAAAGGAGCAGTGATGGAATATTTAAAAATCAATGTGCAAAGGAATAGCCATGTACATTCCTGATCACACATATTTATTACAAAGCACACAATCAGAAAGAATGGAAGAATGAAAAGGAAAAAAATGTCATTTGACTTAGTTTGTTGATAAGTGGGAGACATCTTTGTCCTTACTTTGGTTCTTTCCATTTATGACATTGGCTGTTATTGCTGTCATAGTATATTTGTAATAAAAAAAAATGACGCTATTGTGATATGAAGATTTAAAAAATGAAATTATAACTATTGTAAGAGATCATTTGAATACATGTAAACAGTGGTTATTCTACACAAGCTAGTAAATTGTGGTATGGCAGCAGGGATTTGTAGTTTGTAGTATTCTTGTATTGACGGTTTTTCATTATGATCCACCAGTATAATTTCTTTAATACAGATATGAGGAAATTTATATTAATCTCTGAAATACAAACCATTTGATTAGGAGCCCTAGTTCTGTTTAAAATCTTTCAGGCACTATCAGATACTTTGTGTATACGATGAAATCCACCAACCAATAAGATATTCTATACTGCATTAATCTACATAGGCATTCTCATTCTGTCTCATTCTATGACATGCAGGCAGTTAATTAATATTGCACTGTTTGCATTTGAATTCTGACACCTCTGGTAAAAAAATATATACATATTTTGCAAGAATGTAATTATTTTGGAGAATGGCTTTTAAGACACATATTTAGCAAAGGAGCTGAGGTGACTGTATTGGAGTTTCTGATAATATATTGCTTGTAAGGAGTGTGTCAACCGTGCACGCTACACATTGTGCCTAGAGAGATTGATGTTTTGTCATCCACCTGCTTCAAAGCTGTAAAACCAGCGGCTGCTAAGGAAAACCTGCCCAGCTTCAATAATCCAAACAAAGAAACCTTAGTGGGCTGTTTACATACAGTATCTGTGGAGGAATATCTGGGCTTGTGTTGGCGTGATGTGGAAATGGTTGAGAGATTTCAACGCCTGAGAAAGGGTGAGTGTTAAATGCTTTTTTTCTTGCGATAGCAGGGAGCAATTTAAAACGATTTCACTCTGGCTTTAAGAGAAAGCCTGTGCAGCCTTTAAGAAATGAGACGCTCTCCCGGTGATATGCAGATCGTCGTAGTCACGCAATATACAATGCTAATAACATTTTTTTAAATAAAAGCTGATGCAATTTTCTGTTCCATAATAATGGCTGTGTTCAGGCATGTGAGTGTTTTTATCGTTGTTTTCCAATTTCTTGCCTTCATCCTGTATCTGGTAGTCTTTTTTTTTTCCTTTTTTTTTACCTTAGAGCAGAGTGATCTATTGTGTATTGTTTATGGTGAGCCATGGTCACTTCTCTGGAATGCAATTGGCTGGAACTACATCGTGTGGGTCTTGCTCCCAGCCCCCCCCCCCCCCCCCCCCCCCCCTCTCTCTCTCTCTCTCTCTCTCTCTCTCCTGTGCAGATTCCTTTGAAGCAATAGTGCAGAGGTGTTCGATTTAACGTGCCCCCCACCCCCCCCCATTTCTGAATGCATCTGCATACAAATACGATGCATTGTTCTGCGGAAACATTGGCAGATATGTTGCTTCAGTTGCAAGCTAATAATGATAAAATAATTATGATCATTATTTTGTCAGAATGAAAAAAAGATGGAGCTTTTGTCTCAGTCCTTCAGCCAGTTATTCATATCAGTTTTCACATAATGGTGAATTTTCCATTGAAAAAAATTAAAGACCACACACTTCTGTGTGTGTGTGTGTGTGTGTGTGCAAGCTTGTGTTGTGACACTATCTCTGTCTAAAAAAAAAATAAGAGAGGGCAGAATTGTTTATTTAGGAACAGCTTATAAGGAAAAATTCATGTAAATAATCTGTTTAGAAAAATTGTATAATTACTAATATGAAAATAATTTGCATAAATTTGTTATTTTGATGTTCAACCAATTGCATGATATTAATATAGAGCATTGCATACATATATTATTTAAGCCTTGTTTGATTTGTGGTATTTCTGGATGCAATTTGCATTTCCAAAAGATGTAATAGTATCCTTAAATACTGCATATTTTGTTGTATTCATATTGATTTAATATTTTGGCTATGAAATTCATAAATTAATGTATTTCTTTTTCATCTTCTGTCTACTAGGTGTGGCAATTATTATTATTATTATTATTATTATTATTATTATTATTTATTTCATAATTTGAATTGGAATTGGTTCTCTTACATCATAAACTCATTGAAAACCATTAACCAACACTAGCCAGATAATGGCAACAGTTATGTCGACATTCACTGGGTACCTCACAACTGAATGCAACTCTGAATACATGCTGCTGTACCTTGGTTGAAATAATTTAACGTAACATCTGAAAGATCTGTAAAATATTGTAATTTTATCTGTTATAAAATATGATCACACCACTCTCCAGCGTTATTTTAAGAAAACTCTCTAAATACAAATATTTATCTGACTAACTAATGAACTAATAAAAAATAAAGACAACTTGAATGTTGTAACATTTGGCAAATTA